>CBVK0100357462.1:0-12783 GCA_900067695.1 Picea abies
GAAATCTGGGCTAGCATGCACAAGCAAATGAGGTTTTAATTAATTTCAGTGAGTGTTTAAGGATAAATATGAGTATAGAGAGGACTTAGTGAACAAGTATTCTATAAGCATCGGGCCTTCTAGCAATTAGGTGAAGAAAAAGACCAGTCACAAGATCATTTTGAAACCAAACTCTAAGACCCTGAAAACAGTTACAGTAGTATCATAATTAAACATCTATTATAATGAAGCTATAACATCTCATGAGGATCCTCCATTAATGAGTATTTAGAGTAAAGAGAAATAATAAAATGAAGAGAAGCTGACTTCCATTAATAAAAAATTCTCAAGTCCAATACATAACTAGAGAAAGATCTACATAGTAAAAAATCTTACAATTTGAGAGCCTCAGCTCAACCATTCCCCCTTCTTCATCATTTAGAACATTTATTTATAAAAAAGGAAAGGCAACAACATCATTTGGAACATTTATTTATAAAAAAGGAAAGGCAACAACAAGAGGTGTGAGCTGGCCCTTCCTCACCTCAGATTCTCCAACAACATTTATCAATTGAACACCTATGCTAGCAGCTATTAACAAACTACTATAAAAAAGGAAACACGCTGGAAACCAATCCAACGATACTTAAATGACGCTTCCTCCCTTCATGCGCATCCTTTTGCATGCCAAGTGTCATGTGGAGGTTGTAAGTTGTCATCATGTTGTTGGCTATTATCTCAGCCATTCTCCACATCATTAGCCACTAACAAGAATGATAACTTGAGCTCACGAGTCCTAGTACCTGTTGGTAGTGTCTTTTGGTAGCAAACTTTTGCAGCGTGTTTCTGTAATGCCTTCACTGATTACTCAACACATCTTGTAGCACAATCTCAAAAATAAGCTTGCAGAATGAGTAGCTCCTGATTCTGTGTATTTCTATGTGTAATTCAGCCTCTGTTAAGAAATTCACTAGCACCAAAGTCTGTGTAATTTTATCCTCTGTGTAAATTTCGGTAGCGCCCTGCCTGTGTATATGTGCTTTTGACAACTAAGGAGGTTAAAACAAAGTATGGTTAGTTGTTTAAAGTCTTGGGATTCAGCAGCTAACAACACATCTACAAGTGAAAATAAGCTACCGAAAAATTTGTTTCCTCCATGGAATTTGTTGTGAAAACAAGCAAAAATTTCTTCTGTAGTTTACATATGAGATTCCAGAGACACATGTAATTGGTTGTGCTCAATTAATAAATTGGGATTTTTTTTTTTGGCGGTCCCCTTGTACCATGCCTCCACCTTTTTGATCACTCATCAAGAATTTCTATAACAACATATTCTTGCCCATGTAAAAATGTGTATAATTGTTTGAACTCCTTTCGAAATTAATGCTCTTCGAATGGAGAATCTTCATAAGTTGAATTATTGAAATAGTTGTAAGGATTTGAAGATTAAAAAATGAAACTGTAGGTAGATTATTTGACATCGATGAGTTAACTAAAAGAACCATGGACTGAAAGATACATGTCTCCAATGGGCACAACTAAGGGCAGGTACATCTCCCGCAACACATTCACAATGCTTAATCATCCATGTTGGCAACAAGGTGCAATTCCATATGATAGTGGAGGCTTTCTCATCAACAATTGTAACCTGTGCACACATTAGGATACCTTGCTATGTTTTTACTGTACATATATACTGCGCTGCTATATTTTGGGTGTTATCCCTTAGTCAATCACTATTCTCCATCATCGGCTCCCATTTCTTTTCTCTGTGCAAAATCACTTTTCTTATGGCTGCTCAAGCGTGTCTCAGGCCGATCTCCAACTTTGGAATACCATGCTTACCCTGATTCTTCTGCTCATTGAAAGAGTTTATGCCATGAAGAATTCGAGTAGGTGGTTTGACCAAGGGCGATGTTGCTTCATACAGGAAATCATGATCTTCCATCCTGGCTTGTGGTGATCCAGAGGAGGAACCATGTGAAGGCAATCCATAAATGGAATTTGTATGGGATTGTGGCGTAATAGACAATAACAATAGATTGACATGATATGAATCAAGGAGAACTAAGGATGATATAAAATTAGTGACTCGTGGCTCTTGTTTTGACATGTAGGTTTATTGTGTGGCTAGTGTAAGAAATGGGCATGTGACCTGACTTTGTGTTGTCGACTCATAGCTTGTGAATCAAGCATGTGGTCTTTAATTTGTAACTTGTCTTAGCTTGTGATAATATGAAATAACTCATGGATTGATTCATGGAACGACTATGTGTGTTGACTTAGCATGATATTTAATCTTGTGGGACCCTAAGGTTTGGTTAAAAAGAACCATCAAACCTGATAGGCTTAGACATAGGTATAAATAGAATTTAGTATATGATAGCTTAGGCCTGTAGAATTTGATGATTCACACATCTTCTATAATTTGAGATTTTAAATATATATGAAATATATTTAAATATCTAAAACTAGGACTTACCAACTTATTATTATTTTTGTATTGCGGGTCAAGAGGGCAAAGCCAAAGGATGCTGGGAAAAAGTGATCAACAAGAGCTTGAAGAAGAACCTGGAGATTAAGACACTAGCCAAAAGACTGAAGAAAGCAATAATTCAAATAGAGAGATATGAAAACGCTCTCAAAAGTTCATTACATTTTGATCGCTAACGTCTGGCTCCAACTAGGATGGAGACCTCCTTATGAGGCTCTAAGAACCTAGTAGTTCCATTCACTTTATCTGTTGGGCTATGGAGTCATCTGGCCTATGCAACCGATCTCTGAAAACTCTCAAGACCTGTGCAACTGATCTCTGTACACCTTCAAAACCTACCTTTATTCACACAAGCTAACTGCTACTTCTACTGTAAACAGGAAGAAAAAGAAATGCTCATGCAACAAACTTATTTCCTACCCTACTCTACTCTAACCAGCTCTTGAATTTGGTTAGGTAAATGCTAACTTCCATAATAGACATCCAAGCAACTTTGATACTGAAGAAATTTCATCTTGGTCATTGAACAACAGATAATGCCTGAAATGTAATAACAATGATAAGCACTCTTTCTGAAAATCATACTCACCTGAAAAAATTGGTGAGGTAAAGAATTATGAAACTTTCAAGCTCTCTGAAAAGTATGATTCCATGAAGGTTGCCATCGGATCTTTGAAATCAATATTAGAAACATGTTGTTCCAAGGAAAACTCCTGATCAATCATGACTGCTTCCCCGTTGGAAGACTAATTACTTTTTGGTTCTCTTGAGATCAACTTGCGATCATCAAAAACTACAACTTCCTCTTCAGAAAAGTGCTCAGAGGATGATGATAGAGTAGTATTTAAATGACAAGGATTTTGATCAGCTAAAGACATATAATTGCCTATGCAATCATCAATTAACATAGGCTCTTCCTAATTTGCAAACTGATCATAAAATTCTGAATCATACCTATTTCTAGAGTACTGAGCAAATATTGAAGAATTTTGACCTGAATCTGAAATAAACTCACATGCTTGCTGATGTTCCAAATCTTCTTCAAACTCATTACTTTCATGCTCAAAATCTGAACCATATTGATAGTTCCCTTGTTTATGTGCTTGCAAATTTTCAGAGGAAACCTGCTCTCAGATCCTCCTGGAAGCATGGATGTTTTCCTCTACCTCTTGAGCATCTTCAAACAAGCCCCTTAAGGATGATGACTTCCTTTGTAACAAGAGAAGAAATAAATCCAAATGTTGAGCCATAACATAATATATCATGGCAGCAATTTCTGTGGGCTGGATCTCCAAAGGCATATCATGATAAATGCCATAGAACCTTCGGTTGAAGATGGGAAAAGCTTCGTCTTGTTCTCTCTTCAAGGCATAAAAATCAGCAAGGTATGAATCTAGTGATTTGTAATCACCCCAATACTAAAAAAAACATTAGAGAACTTGATCAACGAGCCAATAGAATCATCTCTCAGACCCTTAAACCATGCAGCAACATATTTGATCAAATACTTAGAGAACATTCTCATGATCCCATCATCATGAACAATCTAAAATCAATCAACAAAATCCTCAAAGGATTCCAAGTGCCTCTCAGTTGAAACTTCATTCTCTCCAGAAAACCGAGGAAGATATTCAAAGAAGACAAGAGGGCAAGGATGAAGGAGATAGGGAAGCCTTAAAGGCTTGGACATCTTCATCCTAATTTTAATTTCAAAAGCAGTGGGATGATTATGAAAGCTAACAGGTTGATGACAAGGTTCAACAATAATGCAAAAATGTGTTGAGCTCTCGATAGGTTTTGAATCAATTTTAATATCTACAAAATCAAAAGGGTGATCAGATTCAAGAGGAATTGGAACGCAGGACTCATATTTAGGAACATGTTGTGATGAGGATATTGAATCAACATATACAATATAGGATTGCAGAATTTCCTCTTCTAAGGTTGGATATATACAAGAGGGATGATGATTTTCTGAATATACAAAAAAGAAAATGATTATCTTTACATGCGAAGGGAAAAGCATGAAAGAGATGATAAAGAAATACAACAGTTCATGAAGCAGACTAATGAATTGATACCTAGATTTAGAATTCAGTCTCTTCATCTTTTGTCAATCACATCCTCCCCAGTGGAGTCTTTTATCGTGGAGTCTCCAGGAAGATTATACAACCAATTCTGTGTCCTCCTTTTCTTTTCATCAAAAGCCAGATCTATGTTGTTCTTCTCAGGGAAAAGAGCTTCACTTCTATTCCCCAGCAATGATGCCAATTATGTTATCACTCCAAAAGTCACCCTAGACTATAATCAGGTGATCTTGGTAACATCAAAAGATTTGTAAATGTAAATGATTTTTTTAAAGGTCAAATGGACAAGACTCATAATAATAAGGTTTTAACTCAGTAATTTGGGCTAGCATGCATAAGAAAATGAGGTCTTAATTAATTTCAGTCACCGTTTAAGGATAAATATGAGTAGAGAGAGGACTTAGTGAACAAGAACAAGTATACTATAAACATCAGGCCTTCTAGCATCTAGGTGAAGAAAAAGATCAGTCACAAGATCATCTTGAAACCAAACTCTAAGACCCTGAAAATAGTTATAGTAGCATCATAATCAAACATCCATTATAATGAAGCTATAACATTTCATAAGGGTCCTCCATTAATGATTATTCAGAGTGAGGAGAAATAAGAAAATGAAGCAAAGCTAACTTCCATTAATAAAAAATTCTTAGGTCCAATACATAACCAGAGCAAGATCTACTTAGTCACAAATATTACAATTCGAGAGCCTCAACTCAACCATTCCCCCTTATTCATCATTTGGAACATGTATTTATAAAAACAGAAAGGCAATAGCAAGAGGTGCAAGTTGGCCCTTCCTCACCTCATATTCGCCAACAACAGTTATCAATTGAACACATGTGCTAGCAGCTATTAACAATTTTTTATAAAAAAGGAAACATGTTGGCAACCGATCCAACAATACTTAAATGATGCTTCCTCCCTTGATGTGCATCCTCTTGCATGCCAAGTGTCCTGTAGAGGTTGTAAGTTGTCATCATGTTGTCGGCTATTATCTCAGCCATTCTCCACATCATCAGCCATTAACAAGAACGATAACTCGAGCTCCACGATTCCTGGTACCTATTGGTAGCGTCTTTCGGTAGCGAGATTTTGCAGCGTGTTTCTATAATGCCTTCACTGATTACTCAACACATCTCCTATCAAAATCTCAAAAATAATCTTGCATGATGAGTAGCTTGTGAGTCCGTGTATCTCTGTGCATAATTCAGTCTCTGTTAAAAAATTCGACATCACTAAAGTCTATGTAATTTTATCCTCTGTGTAAATTTCGGTAGTGCCTTGCCTGTGTATCTGTGCTTTCGATAGATAAGGAGGTTAAAATAGAGTATGGTTAGCTACGAAAAGTCTTGGGATTATGCAACTAAAAAAAAATATACAGGTGAAAATAGGCTACTGAAAAAATTGTTTCCTCCATGGAATCTATTGTGAAAACAAGCAAAAACTTCTTCTGTAGTTTACATATGAGATTCCAGAGACACATGTAATTGGTTGTGTTGGATTTATAAATTGGGAATTATTTTTTTGGCAGTCTCCTTGTACCATGCCTCCACCTTTTTGATCGCTCATCAAGCATTTCTATAACAACATATTCTTGCCCATGCAAAACTATGTATAATTGTTTGAACTCCTTTTGAAATTGATGTTCTTCGAATGGATCATATACATAAGTTGAAGTAATGAAATAGTTGTAAGGATTTGAAGATTAAACAATGAAACTATTGGTAGATTCTTTCACATCGATGAGCTAACTAAAAGAACCACGGAATGAAAGATACATGTCTCCAATGGGCACAACTAAGGGCTGGTACATCTCCCTCAATGCATTCACAATGCTTAAGCATCCCTATCAGAAACAAGGTGCAATTCCATATCATAGTGGAGGATTTCTTATAAACACTTGTAACCTGTGCACACATTACGATACTTTGTGATGTTGTTAATGTATATATATACTGTACTGCCATATTTTGGATGTTATCCCTCAGTCAATCACTATTCTCCATCGTTGGCACCCGTTTCTATTCCTTGTGAAAAAGTCACTTTTCTTATGGCTACTCGAGCACGTCTCAGGCAGATATTCAGCTTTGGAATACCACACTTACCCTGATTCTTCTTCTCATTGACAGATTTTTTTCCATGAAGAATTCCAACAGGTGGATAGGCCAAGGGCAATGTTGTTTCGGTTTGCAAAGGTGGGTCAGATGAGGGAATATCTGCAGGGATATGTAACTTGGCGCAGATCGTTGTAGTGAAGGACATAAACTAGGTATTGAAGGATTCAAGCTGGGTAGAGAGGTCTTGTTTGAGGTCCTCTATTTTGGCATCAATGGAGGAATGCATGTTTTTAGTGATGGTGAAAACATTGGCACTGAGTTGTCTCACTTCTTATTGGGTTTCTGTGAAATTAGAGTGCAAGAAATTGAAGCGAGCTTCCAAGTCTTTGCTACGGGTGTGGGCCATGATGAAGAGGGAAAACAAAAAGGGGTGGGTGGGACCACAAATAAAATGGGTTATGGATGAAGTGTATCACAATGATTAGGGAAACGAGTGGAATCCAATGGGGTAAAGCCCAAATAAGGGTGTTGGAAGGGAGTCGGGTCCATGAGAATATTTTTTTGGCTAAAAAATGATAGGTATGATGTTGGTTTCTTATCTTAATTATACCTTTAACATGATTTGACCCAGGTTCAGATCTACTGGGAATCCAACAAATCCTCTAAAACTATCGGCCCTCCTGGTAAACTAGAAGGAAGCGCAATGCGCAAAGTGCACTGCACAGTCTCACCCAAGATAGTCTTAATGGGTGACTGCAATGCTCAAATGATTGCAGTCTAGGATTGAATGCGGATCTGTGAATTGCGCGCTGTGAATTATATCTAATTATTAGAGCAATATATTGTCATTCTCATTCATGCATGTAGCATAATTAGATCCATTAATTAATTCATACATCATTCTAACACCTACTTATTGGTAGTAAAAGGGACACAAACATTCAATCACATAACACAGGTGTTACCGTGGTTCACTCACTCCTGGGATACGTCCACAAAGATTTGTCTCTCAAGCTCTTTTATTATGGAGGTTCCAAAACTACAGTGCCACTCACTTTACAAATCATCCTCAGTCTAATAGAGATCTATTATGAGGTAGACTAGATAACACCAAGATCCTTAGCCTGTGATATAACCCTCAAGATCTACCCTTCTAACCCTCTACAGCTCAACAAATTACAAGACTGGATCGGATTATAGTTGTTCTATATACCAGTTACTCCTTCTCACTTGAGTAACACTCAATAAGCACCCCCCCCCCACCATTACATTCTCTTACTAAAAACCTAACATAGTTAGGTCTTCTTGCATGTTGGCCTTGCACACTTTCCTCGTCTGCATGCATGTTTCCTTTCGTCTACTAATTTTCCTGCCAACTATCTTTCTTTCCCATCTTCTTGCATGCACCCCTCACATACCTCCCTGCCAATTTTATTTCCTCCATGTCGTGCCTTTTCCCCAAAAAGGGCATGTTCCTAACAGGCCCCCAAAACTGACATCGTGACTCATCCTGAGTCACTGCCTAATTTGTGCAACTGTCACTGCCTGTTGCAGTGCGTCATAAATTTTCGTTATTCATTGGCACAGTTGGTGAGCCCAAATTATATTTTTGGACATAGTGGTGACCACCTGCACCGTGATAGGAGATTGTAAAATATCTCCTCCCTCAGACCTGATCTGTTCAATGCTCTGCTTAGCTGCGTCGCTCTCCATCACCAGTTGTTCCTCCTTTTTTTGCAGGGGCTCCAACAACGCTTGTATTGTTGTCTTTTTTTCTTGCAGTGCTTTCTCTTCCAACTGCAGAGCCTTCATTTTGGTGGAAGTCCTGATCTTCTCCGACAATGACACTGCTTTTTTTCATTGCTTCACCTCCTCCATTGTTGCATGGAGTTTGTTTTCCCTCTCTTTTATTTCTTAGAGGCTTCCATCCTCTAGGAGGTGAGTCCACAACTATGCTCTCTTTTCTAACAGATCAATGACTCTCTGTATGCTTCGGTCGATTTCCTCAGTAGATGTTGTTGCCTCCTCTTCTCACTGTGATATAACTTCTGGGGGAGTAGTAGGTGTGACACACTCCTCCAACTCTTTAATTTTCTCTTTATAGTGTTTTATAGTCTGCTCTATCCTTCGCAACTTCTCTTCCGAAGACATTGCCTCCTCATTTGTGTTATCGAGAATGGCTTGAAATAGTATGTGGATCTAAGTCTCCATCTCCTCCACTTTTTTTGGTGCTCTCTCTTTCTGTTGCGCTTCATGATTGAGGGATTCCTTCATCATGATGTTTTCTTCCTGGGCTACATGTATATTTGTCGCGTCAGTTCTTTCTCTGGACTGAATCTCCTCCGCAACGCTTACCTGAAGTTTATACAATGCCTTTGTTGGAATCTTGGACAATGCCATGTCCAATGCTTCAATGTCCTTTAGGGGTTTCTGTGCTATCTCTTCATCAAGAAACATCATCACATGCATGATGATGAAATTGGTGCTCCGCTACGCTGCAAATTGCACTGTTTGAAGAACTGACACTCCTTCCTTAGCATGCATGGGTGTTTTTATTGGTGCATGTGTTGCCCCAATCCTCATATTCTCCAATGCAATTTTTATTTCTTGCACTTAATCTGCAATTAAATCCATGTTCTTCTCTACATTATCCCATACCTTGGCCAGTATTTCCTCAACTGTTGTCGCCACCAACTCCACATCATCCGGGGTTAGTGCTATATGGCATGGTGGTTTGTGGGCCTTCGCCTTATTTTGGACACCACTGATTTTCTCCCCTGGATGCTTCTCTTGGGTGTCTGATGGATCAGGAATACTGGGCATATGAGTATCTATGGCAGTGATTGGCCCCGTTTCTTCTGCCACAAGAATCTCCTAGGTCCCTATCCTTGGTTCTTCCTCCATAGGGATCTCTTGTGTCCCTGTGCATATTTCTTCTGTGTGCACTTCTTCTGTTGGATGTGTTGGTGGTGGAGCCTATGTAGGCCCCCTTGGTGGTATGTTATGTGTTCTAGGTTTCTTCTTGGTTAGGGTGCTTCACCCCTCTTGACCTTGCATACTCCTCTTTTTGGTTCCAACCCCATTGGTACCTATTTGGTTCATTGGGGCTGGTCTTCTCTGTGTCTAAGCTTGTGGGCTTGGTACTGCGGTTGGAATCACCAATACCTTCCATTATTTGGGCCACTCTTGGACCTCTCTCTGAATCTCTTCTTTCGTGACACAATAGTTTAGTTGTATCCATTCCTTGGATTTGTCTCTCTTTTCTTGCATCCATAAGATATGATGTGTTTCCCTGCAATTAGCAACTTGTCCAAATTCCTAGATAGTCTCAGGTGAAATGTGCCATGTATCTGTAATGAGGTCCTAGATTTCTATGAAATACCTCTCAAATATGTTTGTATTTGTCTTCTTTGTCTTCGGGGTTGCGCTGCTGCATAATGATATGTAGCGCACTGTGCCACACTTTCCTAGTCTCTCAAGATACTTACTGTAAACTGGTTCCTTCCAGCCAATGATGCTAATGAGGATGAGTAACTATGAGTAGTGGAACTCAGAGCTCAAATCCTATGTGTCCTTACAATCCTCTAAAAATGAGTTCAAGAGGTATGGGGCCCATCTCATTGAGCTCCCCTTTGCACACTGCATGGCAATGGCGACCACACCGGCCGATACTTCCTCTTTGCAACACTTGTGCATCAATTTGCATCTGAGGAGTTTGGTGGAAAACCTTGTCACAGGATCGTTGATTTCGTTGATCCTGATGCCTTTGTTAACATGCTCCATGCCATACTTGGCCTTGATATCATCCGAGATGGCCTTGGATCTGGTTTTATCCTCCAGGTACTGTTCTAGATTTTCCCCATCTGTGGGTAGCCCTGTGATTGCTGCGATGAGCTCCATAGTGATAGGCGCTAGCATATCCATCCACAAGATCCCACCATACACTTGTGAAAGAAGTTTCTTAACGTAGGCGTTAATGTGCTTTCCCCTCCCAAAATGTGGGAAATCTAGAAAGTTCATGATGTCGGTGTTATAGAGCCCAATAATCCACTATGCTGACTCTAACAGTGGCATGCCTAATGAGCCTTCTCCCCTGCTTTCTAGATAATTTTGGGGTGTCAGGTCTGGAAATTTGGTGACATCCGTCACGTCATGGTCAGAATAATTTATGGCATTCACTCTGGTGACCATATCATCATCTATGCGCACCCCTTTCAGAATCTTTGGTAGAACCAGGGTCCCTTCTACTTGTGGCTATGACCCTCCTTGCATGCTACTCTCAGCGTGATCCTTTTGTTTGGCTTGTGGGGATGAGGCCCCCACCTCTGGTACATCATTGTGTACTGATTCTTGTCTTTCTTTTGGTTCTTGGCTCTGTGGCACTGAACTCATGGCCTACTTCACTTGTCATGGCTTTGGTCCCCTCGATGTGTCAGATTCGGTTCTCTCTGTGTCCTCCAGCTACCCAACCTCCTGCACTGGGTTCTGTTCATCCTCTATTGTCACAAGGTTTTCTTCATACTCGGGTGTGTGGATTTCATACACATACACCACTATTTTTATCTCTTGATCCCTTTCATCTGTCGCCCAAGCAATATTTCTCGTGTTCCTTCCGTCCCTGCCCAATGCTTCAAATCATGGTGGTGACATTGTGATGAGATCTAGATTGTAAATCTTCGAACTCGATGGATGCTAGCTCAAAGTCTCACTCTATCACTCTTTCACTCGGCTCTACATTATTCTCCTTAAAAATTAACACAATGAGTTTCTTTCCCCCCTTTTTCTGACTTTATAGCAGGATAATGCAATGAAAACTATTCTGAACTGACAATTGTCCCTTTTTCACTTTTTGTTATGTGTCCTGTGCGTGGTAAATTTGTAATTGTTAATTGTTGTCATGTGCACCATGTTTTTATACTTTTCCCTTTCTGTCGCACTAATTTATTTACCTTTTCATATGTGTATTTCACAATTTCAACAACCATCGCGAGTTGGTGCTTGAATTCCACGGCCGTCATTTTCCGAATTGCTGTGTTTTTCGACCGTCTGTCCTTTTTCTGGTGTGATGGGATTTTTTAGCACGCAGAGTCCTTATCTTAGATACCCTTTTATTCTTACACAATATTCTTATTTCTTCGCGCTAACTCGGTGACTTGTGCACACAAACTCTTTTATTTTTCGTCGCACTGACTTGTTGACCTGTGCACGCAGACTTTTTTTTTTTTTTTACATCGGTTCTGACTGTGCGGTAACTTTCAAGTTGCGGGTGGTCAACTGTCCTTTTATAGCTTCAGTCGAATCCCATTGATCATGCCTCTCAATTTTGTTCCTTTCAAATCCTTCAACTATACAGCTCCTCCATCTATGATGATGTTGACCTCATATGGTCCCAACCAATGCATTCTGAACTTTCCTGGATGTTGAAAAAACTTGTTTTCATACAGTAGGACTAGGTCTCCTTCCTTGAAAATTTTTCTCTTGATATATTGGTCATGCCAAGATTTGTCCCTTGCTTTCTATACTTCTTGGTGAAATCCTGCTAGAATCCTATATTCTTCAATGCTCATCAACTGACTTAACCTTTCTTGTACTGTGCCTCACTCTGTCATGTTTGTAATTGTTGTGACACACATAATTGGTACCAAGAATTCTAATGGAACCACTACTTCTTTTCCATACACAAATATAAATGGTGTTTGCCCCGTCAACTTCTTACAGGTAGTTCTATATTCTGATAGTATCGCTGGTATATTTGAATCCTAGTCGTCCCTATTGAAATTGCAAATCTTGGTTAAGGAATTCTCTAGAATCTTGTTGAAGGATTCTGCTATTCCATTTTCTTGAGGTACTTTTCTGATGGTAGACCTTGAATTCTTCAATCAGAGCTCTGATAGTGCTATTGATAAAGTGATTTCCTTGGTCACTCATCAGAATCCTTGGGCATCCAAATCTGGTGAGCACATGTTCAAACAGGAAGTGTGTTGTTGTCTCTGTGCTACAATATTTAACTGGTGCTTCCTCTGTCCATATTGAGAATTATTATGTAGTAGTGATGATGTATTGCGTGCCTCACCTTCTTGTGGGTGAGTGAATTGGCCCAACAAAATTGATAGCCCATTTTTCAAACACTTGTAGCGTTACCTGTGGGTGTAAGGGCATCTCATCC
>CBVK0100357463.1:0-12783 GCA_900067695.1 Picea abies
GTGATTGGTGTCAATCTCTTCCAATTGCAAGCATCAACTCTTTGACAGGTTTTCATGCAACTTTCACTTTGTTTTGTAAAGGGTATTTTTCAGATGAATATCTTTATGAAAATTGTTGTGATGAATTTTCTTTTCTTCATAAAGATTCTAGTCATGAAAACTAGATTTGTGATGAAGCATTTATTGTGGAAGAAAGAATTTTCCGTGAAGATCAAGAGGTGTTAATGATATTCATTATGATAGAAATAACATGGAAACATCTAGCATCATATCAGATGTATCTGTTGTTTTAAATGTTCATGAAGAACAACATATATCTGTTGAATATTCTGATGTCAAAGAGAAAGTGTATAAATCAGTAGATATTTCTCCTGACTATGAATCTGAAATAAGTGATAAGCTAGTTAAAAAAAACTAGGGAAGATTCCTCTCTATTTTTTCCTAGATTTTCAGAATTGAAGGAAGATTTTGTTTGTTTCTCTTATGAAGAAAATGCAAAGGATATTTTTTTTCTTGAAGCATATATTTTTGGCAGCCCTGCTTATGATGAAGAAGTTGTTTCATATATTGACCAAGAACAACCAATTTTTTATGAATATCCCAGTGAAGATGAAGAAGAGAAGAGTTTTTTCATGTATTCTATGGAATCTCGTAGTGTGGTTCCTGTATATGATATTTATGAATCTAATCCTTGGGAGATCCATGAAGGAGAAAAGGAAGAGCTAAATGTGTAGCTTATCTCATATCCAACACTGATAAATGAGTAGATGTCACCTGGGATTAGCCATCTTGCATCAACCATTCACTCATTTGTACATGTTGAGAACATCAAACAACATGTGAGAAGTGATGAAACAAAGGAGGTAAAGTTTTACTAGTTTAGCATGGCTTATTATAAATGTTATGACCCTGCGGAGTTATATATGGAGTTGAAATTTCCAAAATCATTGGAGCCTGCAAAATTAATCATATTATCATCATTTGGAGGTATTTTCAGTATTCCAAAACATGTTTTCATCCTGCTGTCATACTTCCCTTAACTTTTATGGATCATTTGTTGTAAAAAGAAGAATTATGTTACCAAACTGTTTGGGTGGATATTTTGGAATTTTGTCTTCACCTGAGCATTGTAAAGGTCAGTTAGAGTAGGGTGTTGTATATAAATAAGCATGTGTGAAAGATTTTAGTTTTCAACTTTCTTTTAGTATTTAAATAAGTGACCCCATAGCCCTAGTATAAGACACTGAAGTTGCTTGTGATTGGAAACTCATAGGGAGAATGCCATCCCCTGTGTAGCCAATGTTAGCACATAGAGTTGTCATGTGTCATATATAGTTATTGTTAAAACCTGTGTCTACAGCTCTACCGATTCTCTCCCTTTTCTGCATACCTTCCTATAAGTTTTTCCTCTTCTCTTTAATAAAGACAGGCCAGTCAAGTATGTTGTATGTGCAGGAAAAAACTATGAGAAAAATGCAACATTCAGAGGAATCCATTTTGGGCTTGAAATACAAGAAAACAAGTCTGTTTAATTTTTAGCTGAAATATTTGAGTGATAGCAATATCAACCGTCAGATCAAGAAAATATTAAGTCATGACCATCGGATCTCATTGGAGAGAGATCATGGTGGGGAGGCATTGTGGGGATCGAGAAGAAAATTAAATTTTGTTCAAGTTGTGAGCCCACAATCACTCAAGATCGTTGATCTTCAAGCAAGGGAGATGTTTAAGGAAATATCGTACTCTAGGAGGAAGAAAGCATAAGAAGAGGAAGAAAACTCCCAAAGCCTGAACTCCCTAAGTGAATATCGGTCGTCCAAAACAAGAGGACATGTGGAGGAATATCTCTCACTTTGGAGATACAAAACTCCGGAGGATTGTAAGAACTATGCATTGAAAAGGCCTGAAGCCCAAACTCCCGAAGTGAATCTCGATCATCCAAAACAAGAGGCTACGTGTAGATAGATCCAACACTTCAAAAATATGACACTTCGGAGGATTGTGTGATAAATTAGAAGAAATCTCCCAAATCCCGAACTCCTGAAGTAATTGTGGATAGTTGATCTCAAATCCAAGAGAAATGCATGGAAACAAAAGTATGGCATTCCCAAATTATGAATTGTAACAATATCGATGGCCACACTTCATTGCAGGGACAAAAAGTGATTGAGTGCTAAAATATTAGAGCAGTTCTACAATCGAAACTATGGTAGAGAGAAATAGGTATGTGGCAGTTGGTGGTGTATTGCGGGGCCCAAAGAGGTGTGGACCCAAACTGCCCTTGGCAGCTTCTACAATCACATGCTTATATGGGGTCCAATATGTGAGCAATGCGTGGAAATAAACTAGGCATTAGGCCTCGTCCTGATCCGAAGGAGAAATCAATTAATGAAAAAAAGGATCGGTGGTTGAATAATTGAATACCCCCTTAAATGAAAGCATGGATGATCTGGTCGAGGAGATAGAAAAATGTCAACCCGAAGTACCATAAAGGGAAGTTTTTCCTACAGGCCCATGCTAACCTGAGTTTCCTTCTAAAAGAAGGAACATGACAAACAAGAAAAGACACATGACACTGGAGAAGAGGCACCCAAGCAACAAGACATGTCTATTGTTTTTACTATAAATACATCAAATGAATGATATGTAAGGGGAGAGGGGAGTTTGGCCCATTGCCAAAGGAGGTTTCAAGAAATTTTTATGACTGTATATTTTAGTTTGTAAGCTGGAGGGGCATGTAGCTGTAAATTGTATTGTTATTGAAGACTCATATGAGTTGTTTCATCAAATTTGTATTCTATGTTATATGTTCTATTTTTCATCTTGTTTGAATGTATTGCTGATTTTAAGGATTAAAATTTTCCTTTGATTGATATATTCCTGATGCAGTAGAGGATATGCTATAAGATTTCCTATTTATCATTGTTTACTGTTCAGACATATATACATTATCTTCGCAGAGAGGATATCTTCTTAGCAAAAATTCATCTTTATTTTATTCTCTTCATCATTATACAAATCTTTTGTTTGATAGGGAGCTTAAATTCCTTCATTGAGTAGATTGTTTATGAATCCATAGCCCAATGGTCCATCACTTATCTATAGTGACATTTGCTGTCTTTTCCTTTCTTTAAATTCTCTTCGATCCACCTACTCAAACCATTTTAGTCCATTTACATTTTGATGGGTAATGGGCTTATCCTCTAGTAGCCTGAGGGTGACTCTCAGTGCTAATAGATTGATTCCATGATTTTTTTACATCAAATCCTCTATTCACACTTTGATCTAGATTATGTTGAGAACAAAATGAGATACAAATGAAAATGTAGTAGAGAACAAAAAAAATACAGTGAAACCCAACTTCTATGAATGAATAAAATAGAAAAACATTGTAGAACACAAACTGGATAGAATGGTGGTAGCTTATCTCTGAAGAGAAAGAGATGTTGTCTATGCTTCATTCACAACAAGATTTACATCAAACTCCATTTCATGCTTAATGGACCTTCTTCACCTCAATTATACATGAGAGAGTGAGAGGAGAATAATTCCCATGATGCATGTGGGATAAATTGGTCTAAGTTTAAAAATGCCAAAGGCATGTAAAACACTAAGACTTCCTGTGTAGTCAACCATCCCAGTACTAATCTATCTCGAGCACGCTTACATGAGGAGTTATAATGGGATCTAGTGCATTAATGATATGCTATAGGCATGCACATAAGATCATTAGGAAATCATTACATGATGTTATAATTAACAAATGGATATGTGATTACATTACATTCCCCATCAAAGGGATGGATATCATGATTTACCAAAACTACATGCTTGAAAAAAATTGATTCAGTGGAAAAGGTGGATGGCCAATGCAATCAACCTAGATCATTCCTCCCCCGTTAGGAATCAATGGTCCCCATTGCATCAAGTTCCCTCGGGAGATGTAGAAAATTTTGTTGAATTTGAACCTTGGTGAGCTGCTTTCATTGCTGAAGTAGTTGTTCTGCTTGTACTTGGCTCATGGAAGGATGTCATGAACATGTTGGTGGAGGTGTTGGATCCATTTAACATATATGGTTGCATGATCTTCCTTGGTCTAATTTTTGGAGGACTCTATCAGTGAAGATGAAACCATAAGATCTAATGGTTGGAACCCCAAGCACACCTAAAAAATGGTTGTGGCCAATAGAGCTATGAACATATGGATGACTCTCATTCTCTGGATGGGAGAATATATATATTAGACCATTAGGTAAGGGAGCACTGGGCACTAATTCAATGGAATAAGGGACATTTTAGTGCATAGGAACCCCTGTAGTTGAAGCAGGAATATATTCATGCTCCTATACAATCTTGTCGACCTATTTCTGCTAGATAGGAAGGTCTTGGGTCGATGTTGTAGTGGTCGCATTGACCTTCTATTCAAATTTTTATTGAATCATGAAGAGGGAAAAAATTTTGGTTTAATATATTACTTTGTGGCATTTTTCTATCGATATCAATGAAGTGGCAGTAGTCGAAGCTACCTATGGTACCTTGTAGAGATGACCTCCTAGAGTAATAGTGACACTATGGGGCTGAGACTCATAGATAGTGTGTAATTTCCACATATATGGTTGTCCTAAAATAACATCACAAACTAAAAGTGCGGAAACATCATAAACTAAAAGTGGGGAAACATCACATAGTACCTTATCCTTGAAGGGATTGATGTCGTATGACAGGTGGCATTGTTGGCTGATGCAAATGTCTCGTCATTGACTCAACCATTTTATGGTGTATGAATGGGGGTGTGGCATCATTAGCAACTTCAATCTCTTGAAAACCTCATCTAAGATCAGGTTCTTTTAGTGGGGTCCCCTTTACCCACATCTTTCAGTGGAAGAGGCATTTCCCCTCCTCATGATCCTTTGGTTCTTCTAGTTACATTGTTGTGGTCATGATGATAGAAATGGGTTATAAATCGATACTTTGTTTCCCTTTATTGTGCTCTGAATCAAAATCCAAGTCAGGTTCTGATTCTTTTTATTTGAGATCAGCCAACAATGATCGTTTTGAACGACAATCATCATTGTTGTTCCATAAGACTTTGTGGAATTCACACCGCTTTTTGGTGCCTTTCTTATACTTTCCATCACACTTCTTATTCAATTTCTTGGACTTCTTTTCTTGATATTGAATATCCTTTATTTTTCCTTCATTATCCTGCTCAAAATTCCATTGTCCTCAAAACTCTTGTCACTCGAGCCATTTGAATATCTCACCCCCAATTTATTGAGAAAGAAAAACCCCACCTAACAAAGTCCCATTTTTCCAATGGCTATGCATCCTCTCAAATCAACATATATTTTCGTTCAGATCTCAAACTTAAGTTGAAATTTTCTTCCTCCTCTTCCCACTGCCCCTTAGCTCCCCTTTGTCTCCCCTACATCCAAGGCACTACTGATCACATATCCAAAATTATTACCAAAAAAAATATCAAAATCATATTCAAGCCTTTCAAAGCTCTCAAATAATCCTTCATATCTTCGAAGAATAAATCTAAACCAATTTTTGGCCTAGGAGTTTACCAAATTCCCTGTTCCCATGGAAAATCATACATTGGCCAAATTGGGAGATCCTTCAAAGCCGGTATCAAAGAACACATAGCTGACACAACCAACAATAACATCTCTAAATCAATTATTATTGGACACTGTTTCAATTCTAAACATTTGATTTGTTTTTAAAAAACTAGAATCCTAGCCTCAATACCCTATTACTCTTCTCGAGCCATATGCAGAGCTCTCAAAATAAAAAGGATCTTAGCAATTTAAATTGTGAAGACATGTATAATCTTAGCCAATCCTAGAAACCTATAACTCATTGCATCATAAAATCCAACTAAACTTTCTTACGAAGTTCTTGTGCCACTCTTTCCTTGTTCGTTCCTACACACACCCCTTCCTTTGTCCTAAATTCTTAATTTTCAATTGAATCATCCTAAATCCATGATTTTCAGTTATTCTTATTCCTAGCCTCTTATTAATTCTAATTCTATAATTTAATTAATATTAATTATATACTTATTAATTAATAATTGTTATTAAGTAACCATTCTTTTAAATTTATTATTCATCTTGTCATCTATTCACACTTTCTCTTCTTTAATTGATTTTATACCTTTCTAAATCCTTTAATTTTTAATTATTCCTTGTGTCATCAATACCTAACCTCTAACTAATTCCAATAATGAATTGCTCTTAATTATTGTATAAATTTTAGCTCATATATACACTAAGTCATAAATGAATTTCAACCTCTTATAAAGCCTCAACAATAAAGAAGTAAAATCAACTCTAAATTGTACTTTATGAGAAAAAATACTAAATGAAAGAGATCTGAAACTAAAATAGTAGTGGAAATAATAATAAACGTTAGACAAATCACACCACTTGAACACTAGAAACTTTTGGGCAATGCCCAACTTGGGAAAACCAGCTCAAGGATATTCTTCTTATTGAGCTTAAAGAAATTTTATATCAAAGTTTACAACAACGAGTAATCAACAACAATAAATTATTAAAAAAATGTGCCAACATACCTCCTCGATTTGTGTGCTAAAAATTACACAAAACATGCCTCATTTTCTGCAATGTACATTCCCTTTAACACCAAATAAAATTTTGATATCTATGCACATTAGCAGTACCATTCTGCAACAATTTCTTACAACAAGACATAGAAATTTGTGTCATCCTCTTGCCTCTATTTATGTGCCTCAATACATTTGTACAACCTCTAAAATAATGTTGTATGACCTCTTTTCTCAGTATTGTCAACTCATCATTTAATGCTGCAATTTATGAAAAAGCATGCCCTCTTCTCCTCTTGGAAATTGTCCCTCCTTCAATTGTACAGACCCTCTCCTTCCTTGGAAACCATGCCCCTCCTCTAGATGTACAAACCTCCCTCTTTCCCTTGGATAATGTGCCCTCCTTTCACTTTTACTCTCACTTCTCCATGAGCTCAATCTCTCTCTTGAGAAAAGTGATTCTTCACCCTCTCGCTCAATCTCTGATCCAAAATATTTTCATTCATGACATTTACATGAATTGTATTAATATCATAAATAAAATATTATGTGCAACATGATTAAAGAAGACATAATCATGGAAAAAATATGAGAATAAGATCAAGAGCACAAGACATGATAACGAAGTTCGTCCAATAATGGACTACGTCTCCAGGCCCACTTCAAAGTGGAGATCCTTTTATATTATCTCAACAATAAATTGGCATAAATTACATAGCTATACCTCAAACTGAAAATGGCATGGAAATCCACTACCCAGATGCAAAATATGACTGCACTAGTGGATTCCTAGTGTGAAATCGTGTAGAAATGACTATCAAATCATGAAATTCTAACACTACTCATCCCAGGCCTCTCCTGGGATGTTCAACTTGAAATACATGCCACACAATTTGTAATTGTTGCATGTACCTACATAGAAAATCATGCCATGTACGAATCTGGGCGCAAACCCAGAGCTCTGGCAAAAGGTTGGGCTTAAATGAAATTGTTGGGGTGGACTTTACCAAGTCCCACCCATGGTTTATTGGTAACAAAATCTAATGTTACGGGGGAGATCCTGGGGTCAAACCCATGGGCCTCCCCTTTTGGAATTTGTTAATATAAGGGAACTACTATATTACAATACCGAACATATATTTTATCATTGGCACTATTGTAACTCCTGCCAAGTTTGGTAGGGTTGGTGCCAAAATTGTGATGGGACTCATGCATGGAGGCCCCATGTTAAATGTCATCGGATTTGATGGTACCTACCACTGGGATCTGGGCTGCCGGTCAGTTAGGATAATCCTTAATTTTTTTGAAAGTTTGGTTGCTATCCCTCATTGGGAATTTGTGGGGTGCCATGTTGCACCCTGTGATTGGGCCACATGGTTCCCTGTGATTCACCAACTTTTCCTAGTCAACTATCGATGTAAGAGACTAGGTGTCCTGATGTAAAGAAGCCACATGGAGACCTTTGGGTGGTGCCACGTGGCATCACCTAGGGGTTCCACATGTCACTCACCATTTGGCCCATGTGGCCCCCAAATATTCCAAATCAACATGCCATGTGTTTCGTCTTGTGTGGTGCCATGTCGACATGCTGACATCATCCTTGCATAGTCAACTATCAATGTCATTTGTACAGATGTTGAGTCACCATGTTGACTTTAACCAAGTTGATGAAAACTTTTACCTTCCATAACTTCTTTGTTCGGACTCTGTTTAATGAATCGTTTATGCCTTCGGAAAGCTCTCGGTGAGATATTCGACTTGGTGCCATTTTGCTAATATTTGAGGACTCTGAATTTTTTCCCTTTTAGATCCTCCTAGATCATTCCTCCCCACTAAGAAGCATTTGGGCCTCCAAAATCCTTATTAATCAAAATGCAGGTGAGGGAATTTCTCCCTCACTTTCTCTTTCTCGATCCATCGTGCTTTACTTGGGTGTGTTCCCTTAAGGCCCACTCAAATATATTCAACATAAACTCTATTTGAAGTCTTCGTCTGTCTATCTAGGATGTTATTTTCCTTTAACACGTCCAAGTATTCAGGAGTGTTGACCAAAATTTGGTCATCTATATTTTCTTGCTCTTAGATTCATAAAAGCCTTGATATCAACATAAGACATTTTTGAAATTTTATAAGTTCATTGTCCAGCCCTCAGTCTCAACTTCACCATGTATTTTTTGGATAAAAAATGTAGGTGTTACTTCACACACACCTAAGATTTCTTTTTCCTAAGGTTTTACCTATGTTTATTAATCACTATTCAATCTCCTACATTTTAGGGAGATTATTTCTCTAGGAGAATATTCTCTTCAGTTCACACTTCAATTTGATTAGTTGAGTGGAGTCTAGATGCCACATTAGTATTATCACCATGAAACATTGGGATCATCACCAAATAATGTGCACTTTCCTTGGGATCATCACCAGACTAGCACATTACTCGTGATTCCATGATCTCCTCCTCACTTCACTTTGTTTGAGTTATTTAACTGAATACCGATAGACTAGTTAACTCAGCTAGGTGGCAGTTCACTCCCGTAATTTCCTGAGAGACTAGACTAGGTGGCAGTTTACTCCTATAACTATTGGTGTGTGTCCAGATGACTTTAGACCACCATTATGGTGAATTGGATTCTCCTCTAGTGCACATTAGTTGAGTTATACAGAGTATATCATGTGTAAACCCTTCAACAATGCCTTTGTTAGAATATAATGGATGTGCTCATTTTACCATCGACAATATCACTATTGTCACCCAACCATAGGTCGAAGCCACCCTACAAGAACCTTAACCTTGACAGAGAATCATTCCGGAAGAAAACCCTAGGCTAGATATCCAAACAAAGGGTAGCACACCTTTCTCCAAGGATAGCGCACCAAACAAGAGCTGATCAGATAGTCCAAACCATAACCAAGAGATAGTCCAAGCCAAAACCGAAATTTTCTAGCTACAATGGCATCTCTCCTCCAAACTTGCGCACAAACTGGGAAACTGCAGTGTGCACAAGTGTTTCTTCTGCAGTTCTGAGAATGCTTGCTAGAATGAAGACTAGCTTCCTATATTTATACTAATTATGGCTAACTGCCTGGGCTAACTTCTCATTCTAGGTACTTATTTACTCAATATATATTATTTCTTCTGGACGAATTCTTCTCTTGGAGGCTAATAACCTAATACAAGTTATCCTCTTGAATTGACTTTTATTCTAGGTTTATTAGCCAACTCATTAGGGTTTCTTCTTGCTTCCCAAAATATTCTATGAGAAACATCATCACCATCAGTGTCATCAATTGCATCATCTCTCGAAACCATACTCCATCTATGTAATCAAACATGATGCTAGATAAGTCACTCACACCACAGAGTGACACAAGAGTCATTCTTATAATCTGGACATATGTCCTAGAAGAATAAATGTTATGAACAATTTTCCATCTAGGAAATCTTTGTCCTTTGATCATCCATCTAGCTAATAATCATTTCCAAAACTACTGATAGTCTTCAAGGAAATCAGAGCAATATCATTCAATAGAACACAACTGTGTCTATCCATAATAGTACACAACTACAATCCAATGGTACACTGCCACACCAAGTAGCACACAGATAATTGATCCGTGACGTATAATCACAATCAGTGGAACACATCCACCACAATAGCATACATATACTGTCTAGAGACATACAGTCTCCATAACAATCATTTGATATCAACCTGCACATAAAACATTCTTATGATATAAACTGAATCATCTAGGCCATTCTTCCAGTCACATCTATGATATATTGGAAGGGCATCCTCCCTCAGAAGTTCAAAAATCAATGGTGAGCTATCTAGACTATTCCTCTCAAGAAAGGAAGAATAACTATCATGATTTCTGAGCCTGGACCATTCCCCACACTAGGCCATTCATCCGACACTAGAAAAAGTGTAACCTAGAGAGAATGAGTCTTTCCTAAGGAATGTCTATCCCTGATTGTTGAACCTGGACCATTCCCCACCCTAAGCCATTCCTCCGGCACTAAACAAAGTGAAACCTAGAAAGAATGAATCTTCCCTAAGGAATGACTATCCAGACCATTTCCAAAGGAAATTACTATCCTGGACCAACCTCCAAAAAAGACCATTCCCCATGTTAACCACAATGGGAAATTGTTGTCCAGCGAGGTGGGCCAATCTTCTTGAGTAACCCTCAAGAAGAGAGACTACCCTAGACCATTCCCCTTGTTGACCACAATGGGAAATTGTTGTCTATGGTACATCAATAATTCATCAAACCATTTTCATTACGAAAATGATCATTCGATTTGAACCATGTTTCAAACTGGAAAGTGTCTGTCCGTCAGAAATCTCAAACCACTTTCCAAACTAGAAAGGAACTACTCATCCTGGACCATTTTTGAACTAAAAAATGACTCACCATCAATCAATAACACATTAGTGCTCCCTCTCAACCTGAGAGTCATCTCTTCCTTTTTCAATAAGTCCATGAGCTCCAGCTTGACCACACAAACTCTTTCATCTTGGACAAAAGATTTACCAAAATGTCTACTTATCTGCTATCTATGGAGATATGTATTGGATAACTTCTTTCTCCTTTCTGGACTTCATCACGGATAATGTAATGCTTGATTTCAAATGTACTTCAGTCTGGAACACTGGTTTTCTCTGAAGGCTTCATGTAGCTCTGATCAATAAAGTATATCATTGTTGGATTCCTCTTTGGTTCCTACTAGCTCACAACATCATGGCAAGGTTCAAATTGGAACATATCCATGTGGCACTTCTTCTGTCATCATGAGATATTTTTCATGGATTGGCAATCCATCATATTAATCTTCTGAGTAATAATTACAATACAATATCTTTGTCATAGAAGGTCTTCACCATGCTTCTATTGTGCATTGGAGGTTCTCCACCAAGTTGTCTTCTTCCATATGAATACGAGGGTGTCTTTATAGTATGCCTCAAAGCCTTGAGGTTTCTCTTCATATGATATTTGTTCAATTTCTCTGGAGAACAGTCTTTACATTCATCTGATGTAGAACTCCAACCCATGGATATTGTGGATGATATAATGACTCATGTAGAGGTATGTCTGGTTTACTAGAACAAGTAATCATCATAGTCTTCTCCCTCCATATGGGAGAAACTCTAGTTCTAGATATTGCATTGCTTGCATTCATATACACTATTATTCATCACAACTTTTAGTTCCTTTGCTTGATTGCTTTTAGTGAGTTCATATTAGGCTATTAATCTTGTGATTATCGATACAATGACTGGTTGTTCTGCCTTCTCTTCCTTTCTTGGAATCTTCATGTTCTTCCTCATGTTTTTCTTTGGCTCGTGGGTCCATGGAGTTTCTTATGGATTCCATGCCCTAAATATTCCACTTCTTCCTTTCATCATAGGATCACAGACATAGATGGACAACCAGGAATACTTTAAGGCTACTCTTCAAAGAAGACTTCCTCTAAGGTCAAAATGAACATGTACTTCCTTTCATGGTTGCTACCATGGATATATACTTCATCATCTTCAATGGATCATCGGATTAGCTCCCTCTTAATCCTTGCTTCATGTATGAGTGCATGTTTTTCTTTTGGAAATATATAATTGACTCCCTCCATATAACAAATTCCATTCTTCCATTTTCATCCTTATTGTCTTCTGCAAAGTGTCATAAGTCTTTCTCCAATTTCCTCTTGATTGTTGAATTCTTTTTGTCTTTGAATCTTCTAAGTTTCTTCAAGATTGATTCTGATTTCGGCTTATCTTGTAATAGCTTCCACATGATTTGTTTGATGTATTTTATCCTTTCATGTGTATTATCCGACTTGTATAATGATAACAATCCTTATCTTGTTTGTTCTTCCATAGATATAGTTCTTCTTGGAACATATTATCTTCTAAGAGATAGATATACAAGATATGTACAGAGACTATGCAAAGAACATATGTACAAGAACTAAGAAGAGTATTGTTACCTTGTCTTAGAAGAAGAAGTCTATTTTATCCTGCTTGGTCTTCTTTGTAGGTTCCTTTTCTTCAGCAACTGATTCTTTGTGTGTCCCCTTCCTTTTCTTCAGCAACTGATGCTTTGTGTGTCCCCTTCCTTTTCTTTATCTCAGGACAATGTGTTGGTCCCCGGTTTTGACCAAGTTCTTTGCCCATACTACTTACCATCGACCTCCAACTATATGCCAG
>CBVK0100357464.1:0-12783 GCA_900067695.1 Picea abies
CCTTAATTTCGCCCATGGGCGAAATTTCGCCCCTAAAATCATCTATGAACGTGAGAAAATTGTCACAATTATGTGCATATGTGCAATTAAATCTCTACTTAATCAAGCGAGAATGTAATCAAAACTCACACATATAATTTGACACCCATGTGTTAATGAAGTTCACCAGATTCTGGCTACATCTCCGAATCCACTTGGAATACAAATCACTTTATTATTTGTTGGATGTATGGGCTGATCAAAGTTCTTCCTTAGTTCTCCAATAAAACCCTTTTCACCATTGACTCTTCTAGTAAACCAAAAGGCTACACCGTGCACAACGCAATCTCACTCAAGATGGCTTATGGCTGACTGGAGGATGTAGATGTGTATAGTCATGTTAGGGATTGGGGATGTTATTTTTACTTCTCTTTTATTTTAACATGCATTCTACCACAACATTCATCATATATACCAGTTTACCCATTCAGTATCAACTATTCTACATACTCATTTTAATGCGCACTGTAAACAAACCCTAACATATGCATTCATCTAACCATTCACTCATTATAAAGAATATAAAATAACAAATCACACATAAAGACACCATTTTTACTGTGGTTCACCCCCTGGGATATGTCCACAAAGATCTTCTTATTTCTTATTCTTCATCAAAATAGTGTTGCACGCATTACATCATATGGTTCAAGAATGGTGCATGTGAGGATGACCAACGTCATACCAAGTTCCACAACTTGTGACCTAACCCTCAGTTACATCTCAAAAATGACTCCATTAGCTCCTTAGCTATATGAACAAAAAATGATCATACCAAAGACTCACGATTAAAAAGGGTTCTCCAGAAATAAGTTCTTCTCTCTCAAAAAGGACTCCAAAAGATACCTCAATCTACCCATACATCTTCTATTTATACTACAAAATGGGTTATAACCCTTACATTATGAATCCAAAAACTTAATTCTATGTGATCTCCACTTGTCCACTTTCTAACTTCCTTCCACACAGTTAGTCTTCGATCCAACCATTCCTTGAGTTGATCTTCCTTCTTTCCTGGCGCACTGCTTCCTTTTCCTTTTGTTGCGCTGGTCTTCCTTCTTTTTTGGCGTGCATTGTTTCCTTTGGTCCATTCTACCTTGCTTATTGTGACTAAATCCCAAAATTTCCTACTCCAACAAGCCCCCAAAACTAACCTGTGGCTCGTCCCAAGCCACTCATGTCATGTGTGCCTTCTACACCGATTTCTCCAACTCCCGGAACTGCTTTGCCAATGCATCCACTTGTTTCATGGCCTACACACTTTTCTCTGTCAAGGTATCCACGACCTGAAGTGTGATGTTCTCCTTCAACACTTGTATGCTCTCTGAATGTGCCTATTCCATGATGGCTTTCTCTATTTCTAACATTGTTATCATATGTTCAAATTTTTCTTGTAGGGGCTCCAATCGACCTTGTCTAATCTGTTGTTTATCCTAGATTGTATTTACTTCTGCTTGCAGGTTTTTCATCTCCTATGCATCCCTTAGTCTTAGGGATATGGCCATTTTATTCTACCTCTACTTTAGGTCCTGAACTGCAATGTTCAACTTTTCTTCTCTCTACTCCTACTTCAGGGCCTTCACATCTTCTGCTAGGCTTGTCCATATTTTTGTTGTCCTCTTGTACAATTATGATATTTCCTTGACTTCCAGCGCAAGAAATTTTCTTGTTCTGTCGCCTATTGTTCCCTTTATGATCTGACTTATGGAGGTGTGTTTGGTGTCATATTTCCAACCAATTCTACTATCTCATGTTTGTATTC
Organism: Picea abies; assembly: GCA_900067695.1. Taxonomy (NCBI): domain Eukaryota; kingdom Viridiplantae; phylum Streptophyta; class Pinopsida; order Pinales; family Pinaceae; genus Picea; species Picea abies. The sequence continues at coordinate 1,802 of CBVK0100357464.1, forward strand.
CTCCATCGTCTACGCTATATTCTTTAGATTTTCCTCTGCGTTGATTTCTCCTGCTAGTGCGCTCTTTAGAATTGTTTAAAAGACTTCTTCAAGTCTTTTCTCTAAGATATATGAGTGAATTTTTTCTTCCTCTTGTTCCAGTTTCACTTATGTAAGAACTCTCTCCAACACTTCCTTAGCTTCCTTGGTTATTTGTAGGTCTTTGGCATCCGTCCTCATCCTAGATTAAACCTCTTGCACTACACTCATCTGCAGCTTATATAATGTTTTTGTTGGTATCCTCGTCATACCAACTCTATCTGTTCAACATCCTTGAGTTGTGTATGTGCCAAGTCCTTGTTTATTCTCAACATGTCTTTAGTTAGGTTAAAATTATTACTGGCCAATGTTGTTATTTGTACTGTTGTTTCCACACTCTGCGTTGTTTTTTGTTGTGTTGCATATTCAGGTTGTGCCTTGGTAACCCATATCTGCTCTAATACCTTCCTTACCTCTCTCAGTTATTTCATTATTCTTTCTCTTTGTTTTTGTACCTCCTCATATTCTTCTGCGACGCGGTCTTATACTCTCTCCGCCACTAGTTCTGCATCATCCTCTGTTATGGTATATTCAGGGACTTCCTTGTGCGCTTTCATTTTCTTGCACACTCTACCGATCTATACAATCGTTCTCTTTGGTGGACTTGGTTGTGTTGGATCTTTTGTTCTTGGGGTATCTTGTATGCCCCCTCATGAATGTACCTCTTGCACAGGGATGCTATTCTTTTTCTGTGTTGTTCCATTGGTAGCTACGCGATCCTTCTGCTGTGTGACCAAATTGGGGATAATTTTTTTCTTTGTTGTTGCACTCCCCCTTGTTGGCTTTGTGTGCCTTGTTGCTTCTCTTTTATTTGTTTTTGGGGTACTTTTTGTCTGTGATGAACCTGCTTCTATTGGTTGTTTGTCCTTTGCTTATTATTTTTCCTTTGTTGGTTGCTTGTCCTTTGTTGGTTGCTTGTCCTTTGTTGGTTGCTTGACTAGAATCTTCCATTATTCTTGCCAGTCTTTCATCATCCATTGGACTTCTTCCATTGTGATGCAGTATCTCATCTATAGTCACTCCTTATCTAGATCCCTTTTGGCCTGGATCCACATATTATGCCACGATTCCTTGAAGTTTGCTATCATTTTTTTCTCCTCCACCATCTCTAGTGGGATCCTCCAAGTTTCTGCCACCTTTTCTTGGATTTATTCAAAGTATGTCTTGAAGATGTTGGTATTTTCTTGCCTGTCTTTTGTGATAGTTGTGTTCCATATTGATTCATACTGCATTGCACGACACCTTCCAGTTCTCTAACAAAACACAATGTATTTAGGGTGCTTCCAACCCACTAGTGCAATCAAGATCATGAGCCAAGAGTTATGGAACTTTGTTCCTACATCTCGGGCATCCTTGCAATCCTCCAAAAATAAGTTAAGAAAATATGGGCTCCAACTTAATACAATACTCTTTGTGCACTGCATGGTTGCTTCTATTATGCATGCTGGTACTTCCTCCTTGCAACACTTTCTAAGTAATTTACAGGCCATCAATTTGGTTGCTAGCATTGTTGTTGGTTCATTGATCCCATTGATGATGATCCCTCTGGATCCTCTTTCTGTCTCATAGGTCTACTTCATATCTTCTTTCAAGACTTTCTCCTTGGTCTTATTATCTAGGTATTGCACAGGTGGCTCACCATTGGTGGAAAAACCTATTATATTTTCTATCAAATCAATGTCTATGGAAACTTGGGTATCTAGCCACAAAATACCTCCATGTACTACTGCCAATAACTACTTGACACATTTATTTACATCCTTTCCTTTTCCAAAGTGTGGGATCTCCAACAGGTTCATTATACATGTATTGTATATCCCTTGTATCTATTGTTTAGGTTCCATTATGGGTACTCTTTTCGCCCTGACCCTTCTATATTCTAAGTATACCTGTTGCACGAACTATGGGAATTTATCTGTATCCCTAACATTATGGTCTGAATAGCGCAGTTTTTCTATGCATCCAAGTAAGTTTGCGACAATATTTACTCCTATTGGTATGTGCAGTAACACAATGGTTACTTATTTTTGCTTGCGCAGGGATCTCTGGACCTGTTGTTTTCCCTTCCCCCTTTCTGGCGCACTGGAAGGCCTTGCTTCTTGATATGTTTTCTCTTCCTCCTCTTCCTCTCCACCAGATTCCTACTACGCAATGGTCTCTACTACTGGTGTTTTTTCATGTTGTGCCAGTTTGAGTCCTCGGCTTGTCGTACTCAGTCATTTTCTCATCCACTTCCTCTGTGGGAATAATTGTTTCCTGCATTGGGTTTGGCTCTGTTGTTGTTCTTGGTGGGTCAATATACATTTTTTCTATTTTCTTCTCAACCAGTGTAGGGCTCACTAGTTCTGGGGAAGGAATGGCATTGAAATCCACCACTCCCTCCGTCTGCATAGGATTTTCTGCTTCTACTGCTAGCTCCTGTAATGTCCTTGTAGCACTATGTGTCTTCTTTGACATATGGCTCAGTGCTCCAACTTTGTGTGATTCCATCGTGCTAAGTCTCTTGAAATCTCATTGTCTGCCTGCTAAATCACTTGTATGTTCTTCACTTCTCGATGCTTAGCTCTGCGTTTTCTCGAATTCACAATGTGGCTTGTCGAACCCTAATTTGGATTCTAAAGTGATGACATAAATGATCCAAATATTTTCGAGCACACTCCATTAACTATAATAAATGTTCCAAATATTTTCAGGCACGCTTCCTCCACTATCATAAATTTCCATTTCGCGCCTTCCTTTTTCCAATGACTGGTTTTTTGTTTCCCGACTATTTCATTTTTTCGGTGCATTGTGTTTTCTACTATCATTTTTCTTAGGCGCACTGGTATTTTCTTTTGTCATGTCTATCCTGTGCACATTATTTTCACTTCTTATCATCCTGAATTTCTGTCTGTTGCGCACTGTCATTCTCAACTTATCTATCTATAACTTATTCCTCTAACTGCTTCTTTTTGAATTTTTATTTAGTTTTCTATTTTTATCTTCCTTTTTATTCTTTTTATGCTTTTTCTTTTATTTTTCTTCTTTTTCTTCTTACTATATAAAATATGTACAAGACTACTTGTTGCACTGTAACTACTGAGGGTTGGTGGGTCAACTATCCCTATACAATTTCAGTCGACTACCATTCACCAGTCCTTGGATTTCCTTATCTGCTAAGTCTTGCAGTCGTACAACACCTCCATCTGTGATAGAATTTATCTGATATGGCCCTAGCCAATGCATTCTAAGTTTCCCTGGGTGTTGCAAATACTTACTGTCGTAGAGGAGAACCATATCTCCTTCTTTAAAGTTCTTCTTATTGATATGTCTGTCATGCGATGCTTTATCCTTTGCTTTATGTACCTCCTAATGGAAACCTGTTATGATTATGTCCTATTCTAATTCCATAAGTTGAGCCAATCCTTCCTGTGTTGCTCCCATTTCTGTCATATCTGTAATTGTTGCAATGCACATACTTGGTATCACATAATCTAGGGGAACTACTACTTCTTGTACGTACACCAATTTAAAGGGTTTCTTCCCTGTTAGCTTCTTGCATGTAGTCTTATAAGCCCATAGTATTGTTGGTACCTTCAAATCACAATAATCTTTGTTCACATTACAAATATTTGTCAAGGCATTCTCCAAAATATTGTTAAATGCTTCTATTGTTCCATTTTCCCGAGGATGTCAATGAGTGCTTTTATGACGATATATTTCAAACTCTTCAAGCATTGTCTGTATTATATTATTAATAAAGTGAGTCCCCTGATCACTCATCAATATTCTTGGACATCCAAACCTTGTCACTACATGTTCAAATAAAAATCATGTTGCAGTATTTGTGCTGCAATCCTTTACTGGTGTTGCCTCAGCCCATCTGGTCAAGTATTTTGTTGTTGTAATAATATATCTAGCTCTTTATCTTTGTGTTGGTGGATTAATTGGACCTATAAAATATATTTACCATTTATCAAACACTTGTCAAGTTACTTGAGGTCTCAATGACATTTCATCCCTCCTGGATGGATTCCCAACTCTCTCACAAACATCACACTTTTGAAAGTATTCCTTTGAATCCTTGTGAATTGTTGGCCACCATAATCCTACGTGAAATACCTTCTGTGCAGTATATTTCCCTGCGTAATGTCCTCCCATAATCCCTTCATGCACCTATACTAAAATGATAGGTCTTACATGCTCCATCACACATCTCCTTAAGATGTTATCTGCTCCAAGTTTGTATAAATGACCCATAATCAACTGATAATCTGCATCTCTGACCACCAAATTTTTCTTCTGCGTAGTAGTAAATTATCTTGGTGAAAATCCTATACTCAAGAACTAAATAATGTCAATAAAATACTCATCGACTATCTTCACTGAAAACAATTGTGCATATGGAAAATTATCTTCCAAGTTATCGGGTTCTCCATTAGTTATCCTGGATAAGTGATCTATTCTTGCGTTCAATCTTCCAAGCTTCACCACAACTTCAAAATCAAACTCTTGGAATAACAATAGCCATATGCATATCCTTCCCCCAAACACTAGCATATTGACTAAATATCTTAGAGAAGAATGATCTGTAAACATCTTGAAATGTTTCCCTAACAAGCAATGTCTGTATTTTTTCAAAGCATATGCTATAGTTAATCCTTCCCTTTCTGTATTGTTATAGTTATGTTATGAATATGATAAATTTAATCTCTAAAATGCTATAGGGTGATCTATATCACCTTCTCCTGGTTGGGTTAGTACTGCTCCTAATGCTATTGCAGATGCATCCACATGCACATGAAATTATTTTTCCCAGTCTGGAAACACTAAAATTGATGCAGTGACCATCTTCTCCTTCAAAATATCCAATCTCTATTGGCATTCCTCATTCCACTGATACTCAGTGTCCTTATTCAACAACTTATCCATTGGCGTAGTAATCTATGCATATCCCCTTATGAACTTCTTGTAATATCATGTATGACCATGAGTACTCTTCAACTGACACACTGACCTTGGTGGTGGTAATTTAACTATGAAAACAATTTTAGCAGGATCAACTAATAGAACTTGTTTACACACCACATTCCCTAAAAAAATACCAAAAGGTGCACTAAAAATACATTTCTTAATACTCAGTGATATCTGACATTGTCTACATCTATCCAACATTAGCCTTAATCCTTCAACTGATCCTTCAACAAACTGAGCACTGTCCAATCATCCAAGTAAACTTATAAAAACTCATTAATAAAATTCTTAAAGGTTTCTACTACTACTCTTTTAAAAAACATTGGTGCATTATTTAACCCAAATGGAATGACTGTATATGGAAATGATCCTCATTATGTCACAAATGTTGTCTTATGTCTATCTTCTGGTGCAATCCTTATTTGATGATATCCTGGAAATCCATTTATAAAATAATAATCTTCTTGACCTCTTACATTCTCCAATACTTCGTCTATAAATGGGGTGAGAAAAGGATCATGTAGGCAAGCATCATTCAATTTTCTCAAATCTACACAAATCCTGATCCCTCCTTGCTTATTTTCTTGTAATACCATTGGAGTGATCCATTCTGATTCTTCCACAGGTTTGATGACACCAACTTGTAACATCTTGTCAATTTCTGCCTTCATTTTTTATTTGTATATTGGATTCATTCTATACGGTATCTTTCTGATAGGTCTGGCTTCTGTCTTCAAAGGGATCTTCATCTCTCATAATTCTCCTGCTAACCCCTTCATTTCTGAAAATATTGTTGGGAATAAGTCATTGTACTCATGCAGTAATTATGTGATCCTTTCTACTGTCTGATTATCCCAATAATCTCCAATACTTTCCATCTGTGGGTTTTCTGCAGTTCTAATTTTTACCTTCTTGATCTTCAATGGTGCAACATAATCTTCTGAATCTAGCTTGGGACCTTCTACTTCCCTTTCACCTTCCACTTCTGGGATCTGTATATTGCACGATTATCTTATGTTGGATCTTCTTCTTCTACAACGTGATAACAATGTATCAATTATTTCAATGTCTATCTATCCTGCTTCTGATATGCCGGGATTATTTCAAATTCTAGTTCTTCAAATATCCTATCTCTTACTACTTTCAACATTGTATCTACATATGGACTTTCATGCTCAAATGAAAATGTAACTATGAAATTTTGTTGCATCTCTTCCCAGTTTGTAGTTTGTCTATGTTGTTCCTTTTCTATGTACCAGTTCTTTGGAATGTATTCTAGTGTGCGAATGAAATGGTGTGGCCATTCTTCTGGTGGTACTAATATCCATTGAACCATGCACTTATCTACATGTTCTTGAGGTTTTACAAATCCCTCACATTTCTCCTCATATCTATGCTCCTTCTCTGCACTGAACCTAATGCGCAATAACCTTTTCCACTGAAACCAATTGTTGATATTTTCCTTATGTGTACCCCACCATCTTGGAGGTGTAGTTTTCAAAGCAATATTTAATGCTGGTAATCTCTGATTTTACATAACCTCTACCTGACACTTAAGTAAAAATTCTTCTAAGTCATTCATACCATAAAAAATAGGAGGCTCTCTTACCTCTGAACCAATCCATCTCAGCGCACACATCATTTTGGCACATATTCTGGTAGATAATTCATACAGTCATTGCTTTCAGTTTTCCAGTCCTATGTCAGAGTCTGAATCATAAGAACTAATACTCCTCAAACTCAACATTTCATCTGCATTTGGGTTGATATAATCCTCTTCGTACACGGTTGTTCTATATAACTGATTGACATCTTCTGTAAGAATATTGTCTATTGCATGTTCCACATACCTTCCTCCTTCTGAGGGATACAATGGCGCAATAACTCTGTACTCCCCTGATTTGAAGATCATCTTCCTTGTCTTCAAGTTGATAATAGTCTGGTTATCAAAATCCCAATCCAAGCCCAACAATGCTAGATGTGGCGAAGTATTATTTACTCTGTCAATGACTTCAAATTCTTTCATGGTGCGCACATCACTAGATCTACTAGAATTCTTTTCAATATTCCAATTGGCACCACTCTATGTTGATTTGATAACTTCAACTGGATAGGTGAATAAACCAATTGAGGTTCTCCCACAACATCCCAGTCTTCTTTGGCAGAACATTAACTTTAGACCCTAAGTCTAGTATGATATCCCCCATATTGAAATTGCTTGTGTTTGCATTCAACCTAAATTCTCTGCTTATTCTTCTCTTCTTACAGACATGATTCACTCTTTTTACCCCTTATTCCCCATAATTACACTTTTCTAACAAATTATGCAATACTTGTAAGGAATTTTTATCATAAGCAATTTTACACATGATCCCAAAAAGTGTTTTAAGTTACTTACTTGTTTTGAAGACTACTCTTGATTGGTCTAATCAAATAATGAAGGCATGTAATACACTGGTATCTCATCTTTTGGTTTTGTCTCTGAAGTAGACACAATATTTTCTTTCAGAATCTCCTTCCTAGCCTCTTTGAATATCTCTTTCTCTTTGCGCGCATCAAACTTATGTTCAGGCATTCTATTCTTCCTAACCCACTAGCACTGATCTTGATTCTTCTTGGCTACATCTTCTCCTGTCTTAGCTCCACCTCTAGAAACTATGTTAATCTTCTTCCTATCCTCTTCTATGTTTTCCACCCCGATCCATTGCATGTTCTCGTTGGTTTGGTTCCTCTTGTCCTACTTATTTATCAAAAGTGTTGGACAATCTTTTGTTTCATGGTTTGCTGCATGACAATACATACATGTCAAAGGTGGTTGTGGGTAGTCCCTTTCAGAGTTCCATGGTTTCTGAAAATTATGATAAAATATTGGTCCTCGACCTCCTCCAAATCCTCTTCCTCCATAACCTCCTCCTCTAAATCCTCCCTTGTTTCCCTTATTATCTCTGCATGGTGTATTATACTGAGGTCCATGATTGTATTGCGGCTGCACATTATTGTACTGTGGTGGTGTTGCACACTATTTTGGTGGTGCTCTAAACTATTGCGCATTGTTATATTGTGGTTGTGCTTGAAACCACTGTGAGGGATTATATTGTGGTTGTTGTGCATTGTTATACTGTGGCTGTTGGGCAGATTGTCCTGTTACATGTTCAACCTGTACCCTATATGTGAAATATTTTCTTTCATCATCTCCAAGGTTCTACAGTCCTTGTCTTCATGTCCAACTGACTTACAAAAATTACAAAATGTGTTCTTCAATACTGTTTGATATTTTTTCATTAGGGGGAAATGATAGGGATCATGCCCATGTTTTTTTCAAATTTCATACTATGGTCCTCTTGAAGCTAAAGGGTTTGACATACCCACTCCAATATACTACAAAAATAATGGACACTCATTCTTGTGATGGCCTTATATCCTGCACATTATACACCAGGCATCTTCTCTTTTCTCCTTTCCTTTATTCCGATTCAATTGGAATGTTAAGTTCTTCAGAGCTTGTCTCAGTTATTCCAAAGTTGTATCTGTATGCTTTAACTGATTTTCCTCTAATTGAAAGGTTTCTTGCAAAGCCTCAACCTGACTTTGGAATTTATGTTGTCTCAAAGGATACTTTAAGTGTGGAAACATAAAATTAACAAACAAATGTCTATGTTTCATATCAGTAATAAGGTATTTTAACTTACCTTTTAGTCTTTTGAACTTATGGTCCACCTCCCATACTGATTCTCTTCTTAATCTCTATCATTTCATTCATAAACTAATCTTTTGAGCTTGGTTTCTAAAATTCATTTATTAATTTTCTTTTCACCTCTGCTAGAGTTGTAGAGGCTCCCATTGGATTATTTGTTGCAAGACCGTTGTCCTAGTCTAATGCACAATCTTTGAATGTGATTTCCAATTGTGTAACCTTTGTATCTTCATTTGTAATCTGATTTGCAGCTAATATCTTCTCACATATAAACAAATGATTTTATGGGTCATTTGACCCATCCCCTCAGAACTCTGGTAACCTAATAGTTGGATCTTGTCTTGCCATTGTGATGTTTGTTGTACTACCACCTCCATGCGATGTAGATACTTGATTGTTGCTTTCTCAACTTTCACTTCTGCTTGAGTTTCCACTGGATCCACATCCCGTTAAAATTATTCTACCACTAATCACTTGCTGGTTAACTAGTTTTTCTTCTTTAGATGTCTTAGTCGCACATGGGGTTGTGGGTTCCACACTAATTCGGATTTGGAATGGAGAGCCTTCTTCTACGCTGGACCCATGCCCTCTAGTTTTCCTCTCATATGTGGTGCACAAGATATCCTCAATCTGCCCCATGGCATGAAGATTCTCTACATCTTCCTCATCGATGTCTAAGCCCTCTCGTTGGGCTACTACCCTCTTCTTGTTATTCATCCTATATTTGTAGGGTCATCCGCTGCCACACCTACTTTCCTTATTATTTCCCTGGTCTATTCATCATCCATCATGAAGGGTTCCATTGCTTCTTTCTTCTGGCTACTCTCTAGAGACTTCTCCATATCTTAGATCTTCCTTAGTGCTTCCCCCAACTCCCCCATGCACGCAGAGTGATCTAGCTGTCTAATTCCATGGTCATCACGTCTTTATCATGTAATAAGATCTTGATCTACGTGTAAAGATAAATAATGTACCTCCCTCTAGGTCCCCTCAATAAATCTTGCTCTGTAGCAGTATATGACTTCGTTGTATCCACTGCAAACTCAATGATAAATCCCAGAGTAATATTGTCTAACCAAAAATCCACTATGCGTGCGAATTTGTTATTAACCCTTTCCAATCGTGCAATATTTTTAGAATTCTACTCTATTGGCCTTATCCGATTAATCGTATGGGTATTCTTCAACCTTAATAACCACTCCTGTAATAAATCTAGAAAATAACATAAATAGGCTTCATACAAATCAGTAAACACATACCTCTGTAGATACTAGCGCGATGTATACCTGGAACCCTTATTATCTTTCTGCGCAAACTCTAGCTTCTTTGTCTTCAACCATCTTTCAATCCCTTGCTTCGTATGATTCCATGGCTTGAACATCCCTTTCTACCACTGCATCTTCTTCACCGAATCCCTTCCAGTCTATCCTTCTGAGTTCCAGCCAGCAACAGAACCATTTGTTGAATGTATGGGCTAACCTAGGTTCTACCATAGTTCTCCAACAAAACCATTTTCACCATTGGCCCTTTTGGTAAACCAAAAGGCTACACCGCGCACAGAGTGCACACCGCAGTCTCACCCAAGATGGCTTATGGGTGATTGCAGGATGAAGATGTATGTAGTCATGGAAGGGATTGGGGATGTTCTTTTTACTTATCTTCTATTTTAACATGCATTCTACCACAACATTCATCTGATCTACCATTTTACTCATTCAATATCAGCTATTCTACATACTCATTTTAATGTGCATTGTAAACAAACCCTAATAGATGCATTCATCTAACCATTCATTCATTATAAAGCATATAAAATAACACATTACACATAAAGACACCATTTTTACCATGGTTCACCCCCCTGGGCTACGTCCACAAAGATCTTCTGCTTATTTCTTATTCTTCATCAAAATAGCATTGTGTGCATTACATCATATGGTTCAAGAATGGTGCATGTGAGGCTAACCAACGTCGCACCAAGTTCCACAACTTGCGACCTGACCCTTAGTTACATCTCAAAACTGACTCCATTAGCTCCTCAACTATACAACCAAAAACTGATCATACCAAAGACTCATGACTCAAAAGTATTCTCTATAAATAAGTTATTCTCCCTCAAAAATGATATTGATTAATTGGGTTGGTTTTCATTGATGTCAACCATTGAAGAAAGTTCAGTATCGAATTCTATTAGCACAAAGGTTTGGGTAATGGACCCAAGTTTGTTTGATGGATAATGGTATGAGTTTCGATATAT
>CBVK0100357465.1:0-12783 GCA_900067695.1 Picea abies
ACAGAGTGGCTTAACAACACACTCTGTCACCGACTGTCCTACACCTCAGGGACATTTCTACAAATATTTTTAAGATCAATGTAGATTTATTTTAATTTCTAATCTACTATTGAGGTGGTTCAAGGTCTTTTCGATAAAAACCTTATTTACATTAAAAAATTTGAAGTGGTTCAAGGTCTTTTAGATAAAAACTTTATTTATATTAAAAAAATTTAAAAAAATATTGAGAAAATTACTTTATTAGAATAACTACTTGTATATATTATTATGAAAATTTGATTAAAATCGTGTAATTATTTCTTCCCAAGTTCTCAATAGCATAATATGTAACTTACTGCTTGCTTTCTTTATTGTGTTTTTTTTCCCAAAAGTTTTGCATCAATTTTCCCAAGTTCGTAATAACATAATATATAACTTATTACTTTCTGTGTTATTTTTTCCCAATATGTTTTGAATCAATTTCAAGAGTGCATATGCCTTTGTTTCTTCTGATCTATTTCTATCAATTCTTAAAATCATTAATGATTTCTATAAAGATAATTATGACATTATTTATTTTTCTTTAAAACATACTATTATTATTGTATATATTTTTTTGTAATTATAAATAGTTTTTTTAATCACAAATTTATTAATATCATTTTTCACTTATCAATATAGTTCTCTGTAATTATAAATAGATATTTTTTAATCATATTTTTCTTAATATAATAATAATAATAATAATAATAAGAATAATAATAATAATAATAATAATTTTCTTCTAATATCCAAATATGCATACCTACCCCTCTAAATTTTAAACATTAATGTAATTATAAATAGATTTTTTTTAATAATAATTTTTTTAATATAATAATATTAAATAATTTATTTGGAAAATCTTAAGTATACATACCCACTTCCTTAAACCATTATCCCCATATTTTTTGTTAAGATGTTTTAATTTCACCTTATGCATTGTGTTTTAAAGCTGTATTAAAATTTATGTATACATAATTGTTAATAGCAAATGATTGTTAAACTCATCGTCTTTAATAAATATGTTTTTATTTTATTTTATACAATATTTGAAATATATATAATATGTTAATAAAAATTTATTTTTAAATTATTTTTTTTTATAAATATATTAAAAAAAAAATTATATTTATGATTTAAAATCATATATTTTTATACATATATATTATAATATATATATATATATATAATATGTTAATAATTTTTTTTCTTTTTATAAATATATTAAAAATATATATATTTATAATTTAAAAACATATATTTTTATACATATATATTATAATGTGATTTATTTTTTAAAATTTATATTTATAATTAATGCCTTCTAAAAAACATTCATATGTTATATTCAATGTTATATATACATCGTGATATTGCAATATGTTTTAGTCTTTTGTAACAACTTATATCTATGTTAAGTTGACTCATTCTATTATTTGTTTTAATTTTGTGTAAAAACTTATATCTATGTTTATCGCTGACTCATTCTATTTGTTACATTTTTAAAGTAAGAACACATTATATTATCTTCTATAAAACAATGAGTACAAACATACAAGTGTTTTGAATGCTATGAAAGGAAGCCAACTCACCTTAGCCATAAAGTAAGAACACATTATATTATCTTCTATGAAACAATGAATACAAATATACAAGTGTCTTGAACACGGTTTGCTATGAAAGGAAACCAATTCACCTCAGCGATACTTCAGAGTTTAAATAACTCCATGTGATAAAAAAGTGAAACAACATATGTTCTAGGGGTGTAATATTTATAACAAAACATCAAAACTACTTATAGGTTGAGTTATGGGTATGAAAAAGCTAATATCTAGAGAGCAGAAATCAAATACCGGATTGAATGAATAACCTGGCCATCCTGAGAAGATTCCTCGCCACTATGGACCAGAGGAATTGGCATGTTTAGGTAAACGACATCTTGGGAAGATAAATATGATGCTCAGCAGAGCGAAAATTTATGGCCAATAACAGAGATATTATGTGGTCCAATTGCTCTATTCTGAATTTTAAATCAGCGACTTCACTGCGAACTTCGAAAACGAGCTACAACCGCTCTTCCTTTGAATATTCCTCATGGCTCGATTCCTCCAGTGGAGATTTAAGGGGTAAGGAGAAAGGGCCTCCAACATTCATGCCTCATGCCTTCAAATACGTTTGGAATGGTTCCCTGTTCCCTAGTTATCAACAACGATGGGGGGGTAAGCTGAGCAACCTAACCCATAGACCCAATCTTTTCTTCATACCAATCAACTTTGCACTCGCAAATCAGTACGACCTTCTGCATTGTCAATTATTCAGTCGCAGCTTCATGCTGAAGCGGAAGATCATCTACAAACCTCTGTGGATCACTGGAAGAGAGAACCTATATTCAATCTGAATGTCATCGATGCAAACCTTTTCCCCTTTGAGCGTGCCCTCGTTCACGGGTGCACGCCATTAAGCCAACAGGAATACCAACTACACTAGAGAGGGATAACGACAGTCTCCTTAACCAGAGTCAGCGACTGCCAACAAGAGTGAGAGAAAAGGTCGGTCCCGCAATAAGAGGTTGTCCTCCTGCCTGTGAAAATGTCACCTCGGGATGTTGCAGAGTAACTTCTGTAACCACTGGAGTTCAATTGCAGCAATTTCTCGTCCCCTCAACAATACCTAAAGCCAGCAACATCCTCATCTTCTCATGCTCCAGAATCGTAATGCAAGTAACGTCCCGACCTAGAAAGAAACAGGAAGCACCCTCCGTGGGCCATTTTGGAAGATCGAGTCGCCAGGCGAGAAGTAACATTAATCATGCAAACCGATCAAGTTTCTATGTACAGCATTATACAATCTGAGTGGGCCTAATGGTTAAGAACATGTATTTCCTCCTAAGAGGTTACAAGTTCAAATCCAGAGGGTGTATGTATACCTCCCTAGACTTTACCAATCAAATAATATCACAATAATTAATTGTGCCCATTGTTAATAGGTGTACGCCTTGTAATATGCATATTGTATTTCTATGTTTTAAGAATAAAATTAGATCCCACTGTGAATTAATCCACAAGAGGGGGGACGGTCTAAGATAATGATCAAGAGGGGGTCAAAGGGAGAATTATCTATATTATATATTAATTAAATCCATTTTCCTAAATTTTCTATTGGTATATGAACCTTCTAATTTTTGATTGAGTGTTCCCAAAGCCAATAATTGAATACATGTAAGGGGCTGAGTAAAATCATCTTGGGGAAGTGTGTAATTCAATAAAGAAAGCCAAATGAGAGGAAATTTGGATGGGTGGGGACAACAATTTTATACACTCAAGTTTTGTCCATGAGCAGCAAGTAGAGTGAAAGAAAGAGAGCTTGGAGTTGGAACATCTATGGAGGGAGAATTCTAGAGCATGTTGGAGCATTTTTGGAACATTTTGGAACTGAAGATTGAATACCTAGGTTGTCAGGCTTCAAGAATGAACTCGTGTTTGAGTTACACTATAACAACAATAGTTGTTGTTGTTTGTTGGTAGTTTTTCCAAGTATCAAATTCCCCTGAGTTCTCAACTGAGATATTCTTGGTTACCTGTGCAAGAAAGACCTTAATAAACGAATGAGACACCCGAGGGACTAAGATCAGTAAAGGGATACATTCCTTGGGTTGGACATGTCAAGAGGAAGAGAGTTGGTGGAAAATCGTGGTTGTTGTAGAAGAATACCAAGGGGTTGTGAGTTTTGTAAGTTGTGAGTGGATAATGAGAGACTACTCTTTTTTATTGATTACTAACATCAGTTCGGAGGTGACTTATTGTTAATATTTGGAACAATATGTCTATGGTTGGGTGGAACGTGTGTCCCAAGCAGTTGGTTCCATAAACTTTTTTTTAAGATAAGGGTTTTAACTTGTTGTTTTGATGTATTATGTGTTTAGTTCATGTTTAATTGTTGTGTTTTACTCTAAGTATGAGAAAAAAATTATGTGATGCTGTAATGGAGTTATTAACTGCATTTCATGATTATTTTGGATTGTTGTAGATGCATTTAATTATTGACTACAAAGAAAAGCTAAATTGGTTGTAAATCATAGCTAGAAGCTACAAAAAATTAATTAGATAGCATAATGTTTATTCTTTGAGTATTATGCACCGCAATTTCCCTCGGTTGGGTTGGAGGACATTATATTATGGTATCAGAGTCTCTGGTTCAAACACTACGCTTGTATGGGCCAAGACAGATGCAAATTAGGAAAATTTGTTGTTTCACATTTGACTGTGACGTATTTGGGGAAAAAAACAAAAAATCATAGTTAAAGACCCAAATTCACGAGTAAAGATTGAGTTTGAGTGACTCGGAGCTATTTAAGTAATTTAATGAAATAAATCTCCAAGTTGTACAGTGGAATTCAACTTGGAAATGTCAAAAATCATGTTTTAATGTTCACCTGTAGCGTTGGGAAGAAGTTTGGGAATTGATGATCGCTATCGTGTTTGATCTAGATATTAACGGTCGAGATTTACTTTGATAAATTTAAAAATCCATAATGTTTCAATAGTTTCGAAGGTTGAACAAATCAAGGACTAAGATTTAATTTCAGTGGTTGGGAAGTTTATGTAGATCAACAATATATATTAGTTTCATTCATTCGGGAGTTGGATTCGATCAACAGTCAAGAACATTTTGGCTTGAAGATCTATGACCCAGATTCACCTAGTTTTTTTTTTCAAAATTTCTAAGTGTTGAAGTTCACCAAGAGAAATTGTCGACGAGCGATGGTTGAGCCAGCCGAATTGGTGAAGAGTTTGGTTTGGTGGCCAATGGAAATCGTCGATGGCCAATTGTCGAGTGGGATGAATTTGATGAATATTTTGGTTTCGTCGCCAATATAAATCGTTGATGGTCGATGGGTCGATGTTATGGCATCGAATGATTCAACGAAGTGTTTCAAATCAATAAAGAGAAGTTGTCGATGGTTGTTGGTCAAGCATCGACTGATTCGGCAAGGTGTTCAAGTCATCTAAGAGAAACAACCGATGATCGATGAAGGAAATAGGGTGATTCTATGTCATGCCACATAAACATCCATGTGTCGTGCCACACCAGTCAATTTGACACCTCAAGATGGTGTATCATTTCATGTCAACATCCTTGTGTCGTGCCACATCAGTAGTTTCCATGACATCCTAGAAGTGGACAATGACAGATGGTCAAGTCGATCGAACTAGATAAGTGTTTCCTTAGTCAACGGAGATGACCAATGGTCGATGGGTCAATGGTGAGGAGTCATATGAATTTATTAGGAGTTATTTTTCCAATTAAAATTGTCGATGGTATATAGTTGTCTCAACCGATTTAGCATTGTATTGTGAATTCATTGTCAAGGGATTGTTTCGATGACCGATGGTCGGGTGGGAAGGATGGGAAACATGTTGTGCATGGCCAAAGGAGAACTTTGATCGACGATGGTTGATAGAATCATATAAACGGATCATATTTCATGGGATTTGAGATCCACATCTCAAATTTAAAAGGCTTTTATAGTAGTAAAATAGTAAATGTTATATGGAATTTTCCATTTTTTTATATTTTTTAAGGTCATTAACTCGTGGGGCGATTTTGAGGCCCTAATTAATTTTTTTTATCCAAAAAAATTCCATGAGAGTAAAATAACTCAAAGAGATCTATATAATTATTTAAATTATTCGTAAAACATAGCTCGTATAAGAAAGTTACAACCAAAACAGTAAGCGTAAAATTTTGGCACCAGATTACTTCTAGAGGGTATAACTCCTTGCTCAGAAGTCCATTTGGGGAACATGAGAAGTATATGGAAATATTATGATCCATAGAAGACAATCATGGAGGAATATTTAGGGTCTAGGTATGTATAAATGTTTTGGGAGAGAAAGAATAAACATGTGGCATAGAAGGATAAATTGAGTTAAATAGTAAAAAATTCTTCAGACCATAACTTTCATCTCAGACCTCAGATTTGATCAAACAAATAGTCATTGTAAATTTTTTGAGGATTATAATGCATATATCAAACCATGAATTTTATTTGGGAACCAAAATTTATCAGAAAGTTGTAAAGAGATTTTTGTAGAAGTAAAATAGTGGAAATTGCAACATGTAAATGTTGTAACTTTTCACTCATAATTTAGATATAGGAATGGGTACAACCATTGGAAATATGTTTCATAAAGAAATGGTTATAAATAATCATATTTCGATTTGGTGCACTATGTCCTTCATAAATTGGGAAAAAAATTAACATGTGTTTTAATGGATGAAATGCTTTATGCTATAAACATTCTAACTATAATTATTACATTCACATTTCTTGCAGAATTAGAGGTACATGAAAGAAACATTGGTTCGTATATTATGAATGGTGTTATGGAAGATGATTAAGTATCTTACATTCATTAGGAAGAGATCAAAGGTTAGCATGCCAGTATGGGTAATGTTGAGACATAGTTAAATGGAAAAAGAGACAGGAAGGAGCTTGTAACTATGAGAAGCTTGGATAGTCAAGTGTAGAGCTATAGGGATGATAAAGAAATGATTATGAAGGCTCAAGAAGAGATACCTTAGAGGTTAAATATGTTGTATAAGAAAGTAAACAAAGACTCTGGAACTCAGAAAGAGGATAGTGTTATAAAAGTGTCAAATAAAAATGGATAATCATGGAAGTTATAGGCAGTCAAGAAGCATGAGAAGGAATCATCATTATCCAAGGAAATACAATAGAATAACTCATGTAGGTTCTCGGCCAGGAATTAGGCCAAGTGTGTCTCATGTTAGGAGGCAAATGAGAATACTTGAGGCAGACATCTTGCAAGGTGAACTGAGGAAAATTAAGCCACCAAATTTTAATGGTGAGCACATGAAAGGAGAAGATACTGAGGCCCAAATATTGCAAATGAATAAATATTTCTTGTTGCATGATTACCCCTCAAGGGTAGAAGCTAGAATTTCCACATACCACTTGCAAGGAAACGAGACCATGTGGTGGGATCAGCTTAAGAAAGATAAGAACCTTGATGAGAAGAGGATATCATGGAGGCAGTTCAAATGATATTTCTAAGAGAAATATTTTTCTGAGCATTACTATGAAAGGAAGATGAAAGATTTATTTAAAATTAATTTGGGAAGCATGGCCATGGATGAATATGAAAATAAGTTCTTTGAATTGTTGAAGTATGTTGACTTTAAAAAATATGAGAAGGTCAAAACAGGTTTCTAAGTGGCTTACCCTCCTTCTAAAGTGACAAGATTCAATATGATAACCTAAAACTTTGGAGGAAGCCATAAGGAGGGAAATGCAACTTTATGAGTAAAGTAGAGGAAGACCAATTTTCCAAAAATCCTGGAATGATAAGATGAAGGGTAAAAAGAATCAAAGGAAGAAATGTTTTAAGACACTTTTTGTCAAGAACAACACCCAAGAAAATTAAGAATGTCAATCACCCCAAAATGAGCACAAGACTACATATTCATTTGGGAAAAGGCCAAGGAAGTAGATTGTACAATGTTGGGGATGTGAGGGAAATCACTTATATAAGGAATTCCCTCACAAAGGAGAAAGAATGAGGATTATTCACAAAATATAGCAGGATGAAAATGTGGAAGACATGGGAGGAAACATACCAAATATTTATGCATCCTTGGACAAAAGACAAGTGAAATATCAATCCCCCATGATTGAAGTGGAAGGTAAGATTGATAAGCAATCCATAGAAATTTTAGTTGATTCTAGAGCTAGCCATAGTTACATAAATAATTACATTGTTAAAGTATTTCATTTCAAAATGATTAAACATAAGAAATATCGGTTAGTTCAATTAGTCAGAGGAGCTACGAGGGAAACCAATGAGTTGCTTAAAGATTGTCTAATAGACGTGAATAGAATCAATACAAAGGTAGATGTATACATCATACCATTGGATTCATATGATTGTCTAATTGGCATGGATTGGTTGGAAGAACACCATGTTGTCCTAGACTATTACAACAAGACAATCAAATGTATTGATGAAGAAGGGAAGCAAGGAAAGGTTCAATGCATTCCAAGAATTTTAGTTGTTATAGACATTTCAACTATGCAGTTGAAGAATAATTCCAGGAATGGATATCATATTTTTACAGCTCATATGGAAGAGGAAACAAAATTTAGAGTGGACATCATTGAAAATCATTCAGTATTGAGGGATTTTTAAGATGTTTTTAGGGAGATCCCATGATTTCCACCAAAGAGAGACATTGATTTATCTATTGATTTGGTTTCAGGATCTCCCCCAGTGTCCAAGACACCATACATAATGGGTACACCATAATCAAAATATTTGCATATGCAACTTGAATAATTGTTAAGGAAGGGGTTTATACGCCCAATAGTGTCACCTTGAAGAGCCCTCGTTATTTTCGTGAAAAAAAAAGACGGAATCTTCAGGCTTTGTATTGATTTTAGATAGATAAATAAGGTCACCATAAAGAACAAGTATCCTTTGTCAAGAATTGATGATTTATTTGAACCGTTGAAAGGTGCAAGAATATTTTCGAGGATTGACTTGAGATTAAGATATTATCAAGTGGGAATAAAGGAAGAAGACATTAGTAAGACAACATTTATGAGAAGATATCGACATTACAAGTTCACAATAGTGTCATTTGGGATATCAAATTCCCTAGTTATTTTCATGTGTCTAATGAATGGAGTGTTCACGGAGTACTTGGATAATTTTGTCATTGTCTTCCTAAATGATATACTCATCTACTATATGTCAAAAGAGGAACATGAGAAAAATTTGTGAATGGTGTTGCAAGCGTTAAGAGAGCATACATTGTATTCTAAACTAAGTAAGTGCATCTTTTATCAAAAATAGATTCACTAATTGGGGCATATCATTTCAACAAAAGGGACATAAGTTGATCTTGAGAAGATAGAGGCCATTAGAGGATGGCCAGAACCAAGTAATTTCATAGAGGTTAGATCATTCATGGGTCTTTTTGGTTACTACTGAAGATTTATGAAAGGGTTCTCAAATATTGCAAGCCCAATCACTTATTTAAAAAAGAAAGGAATGAAATTTGAATGGAATTCCAAGTGTGAAGAGAGTTTTCAACAACTGAAGGAAATCTTGACAAGTGCACTAATCTTGAAAATTGTAGATCCGGATGAATATTGTTTTGTGTGCACTGATGCATGCAAGGAAGGGATCAATGGAGTTCTCAGTCAAAAAGATCATGTGGCATGCCATGAGTCCAGAAGATTAAAAGAACATGTGAGGAAATATGCCACGCATGACTTGGAGTTAGGAACAATTATACTTGCAGTAACAATGTAGAGACATTACTTGATATGGAGGAAATTTGAGCTAACGATAGACCACTGTGTTCTAAATCATTTTTTTGGACAACCGACATTAAAATTATAGGAAAAATAGATGGTTGGAATTCTTTAGTGAATATGAATTTGAAATTAAGAAGCTAAGGAGAAATAAAAATCAAATGGGTGACACATTCAACAGGAGAGCCCATGAAGTGCATGTTGCAACCATCAACATGCACAGGAGTGATTTGGAAGATCAAATCATTGCAACAACAAATTCATATTAGCAGTATCTTAAAATAAAAGAGCCATTACAACAAGGTAGCTTTCAACACAAATTTAGGTCTTATGAGCTAGACGAACATGTAATTCTCATGTAAAAAGGCAAGATATATGTGTTGAATTCTAATAATATAAAAAATGAAATGCTAAAGGAAATGCATAACATTCCATAAGCTAGGAACCCAGGATATCACAAGACAATTGTAGTTGTAAGAAGCCAATAATTTTGGCCATGAATGGATAAAGAAGTGTCTAATTACATAGTCGGTTGTCTAGAATGCCAAAAGGTAAACACTAAGCATACACATCCAACAGGGTTGTTATAGTCATTTCCCATTTCAGAATAGAAGTGGGAATTTTCCATGGTTGATTTTATTATAAAGATGCCCCGAAAAATGACGCACTGTGATTCCATCATGATGGTGGTGGACAAATTGACTAAAGAAACAAATTTTATTCCAGTGAATACTACACATAAGACAACAAATATTGCAAAATTATATCTGAAGGAAGTTGCTAGGATACATGGAGTGCCTAAGAAAATATTATAAAACAAGGATCCAAAGTTTACTTCGAATTTTTGTAAGTGTTTGTTCAAATCATTTGGAACAAATCTAAATATCAGTACAACGTATCACCCATAGTTAGATGGAAAAACAAAGAGCACTAACAAAATAATTGAGTACATCCTTAGAATATATAAGATGGTTCAGCCATCATAGTGTGGGTATTATATTCACTTAGTGGAATTTTCTTACAATAATGGGTATCGGGCCTCATTAAAAATGATTCCATTTGAAGCATTGTATGGTAGAAAGTGCAACACACCAGTAAGTTGGGATAATCCAATAGTTATAATGGTTGTTGGGTCATATTTGCTAAAGTAAATGGAAGAGAATATGATGAAGATCAAGCAAAATTTAAAGGTTTCCCAATATAGGAAGCACAATTATGCAAACAAGAACAAAGTGTTTATATATTTCAAAGTGGGAGAACATATTTTTTTAAAAGAAAAGGTAAAATGAAGTTCGCTAATATTAGGAAGATGCTTGAAGTTGGAAACAAGATATTTTGGGCCTTTTTAAATATCATAAAATATAGGTCCATTTGCATACATGAGAGTGCATAATGTACCTCATGTGTCATTATTAAATAAATATGTGTTTGACCCTAACAAAATAATTGATTGGAATCTGATCTAGGTGGAGAATGAAGGGGATTTTTGGGTGGAACTATTATGCATCCTACACTGGAAAGTCAAAGTTCCTAGGAACAAATCCATAGGGCTGGTAAAGGTTCAATGGACTTGCTATTTTCGTGAATATGTGACACAAGAAAATGAAGAAAAAATGTGGGAATAATACTCTCCAATTTTTGTCAATTTTGAAGAAAGCATAATGTAAGACTTCATTTTGAGCAACTATAGTTCATAACCACATCTCAGAGTCCTAATCAAACACATTGTCAGGATTCATAAAATAATGCATTATTCCTTAGGTTAGCCCTGATAAATGGATGATACATCCCTTAAATTAGTTTTGATAAATGAATGTTGCATTCCTTGGGTCAACGAGTTGAGAATAATAAGAGATTTTGGTTTGATTTGTTGTTGGAGTTATGAAATTGAAGAATTTAATTTCTAAGTATTGAGATGTAAATTGTAGGGAAGGGGGAATGTAACAACCCCATTATAGTCCCGAGTTTAATTAATGTTTAATGTAGATATAATATGTGGCTATGGCCAAGCTACGGCCAAGCTATGTAATATGTGAATTGTATTTCTATGTTTTAATAATAAAATGTGATGCCAATTGTTGAGAGGACGTGGAAAGAGATGTGGGTTGAATTAATCCACAAGAGGGGGAAGGGTCTAAGATAATGATTAAGAATGGGTCAAAGGGAGAATTACCCATGTATATTAATTAAAACCATTTTCCGAAATTTTCTATTTGTATATGAACCTTCTGATTTCTGATTGAGTGTTCCCAAGGCCAATCATTAATACATGTAAGAGGGTGGGTGTAACTGGTCACATTCCATATTTATTGGGCACATGAGGTCTAAGTACAATCATCTTGGGGAAGTTTGTGAGTCAAACAAGCAAGCCAAAGGAAAGGAAATTTGTATGGGTGGGGACAACATTTTTAGACTATGAATTTTTGTACTTGAGTAGCAAGTAGAGGGGAAGAAAGAGAGCTTGAAGATGGAACATCTATGGAGGGAAAATTCTAGAGCATGTTGGATAATTTTTGGAGTGTTTTTGCGTGGAAGATGGAAGAGAAAGGTTGTGAAGCCTGCATAGTGAACTCATGTGTGAGTTTCACTATAAAAGCAAGTGTTGTTGTTGTTTGTTGGTTTTTTTTCCTAGCAACAAGTTCGTTTGATTTCTCATTTGAGGGATTCTTGGTTACCTATGCTAGAGAGATCCTGATAAAGACATAGGATGCATGGGGGATTAAGATCAGTGAAAGGGTACATTCCTTTGGTGGGGAAAGTCACGAGGAATAGAGATGATGGAAAATCAGGATAGTTGTAGGAGAATATGAGTGGGTTGTGAGTTTTATAAGTTGTGAGTGGATAGTGAGAGACCACCCTCTTGTGTATATTACTAGCCTCAACTCGAGATGAATTGTTGTTGAGATTTGGAACAATGGATCTATGGTTTGGAGGAACGTCTGTCCCAAGCCACTCGTTGAGCAAACGTTTTTATAAGATAAGTGTTTTATCTTGTAGTTGTGTTTTATTATATGTTTAATTATTGTGTTTTACTTTGAGTATAAGAACGAATTTATATATTGTTGTAATAACGTTATTACTTGCACTTCATGACTATTTTAGATTATTGTAGATACATTTAACTAATGGTAACAAACAATACCTAATAGTAGCTGGAAGCTACAAGAAATTAATGAAATGACTAAATTTTTTATTTATGAGTATTTAACACTATATGTCTCTTGATTGAGGTGGAGACTATAAAAAAAACATTAATAATATAATAAATATTTCAAAATTAAAAATTAATATCAATCTAAACAATTAAACCTCCATAATTCTCATCCATGACTCAAGAAGAAAATGAGGACATACATAAAAAGCTACCAAAAGCTTAAGGAAAGATGGTCATGATGTTAGTAGTAGGTAGACTAACAAAGTTT
>CBVK0100357466.1:0-12783 GCA_900067695.1 Picea abies
TCAAACATACATCATAATTCAATAACAAAAACCCGACTGGATCATCCATGCTCGAGTCATTCAACGTTAGGGGAAAAACAATCACAAGAAACTGATTAAAACTAGTCGTGATGCTACTGTGATCAAACCTACAACACAAGAACATAACTACCCTTGATTGGATCATCCATACCCGAGTGTCTTAACAAAACTATTATAGAGATATGGAAGGAAACTGACTTTCATTAAATAAGAAGTATCAAACACAGATACATAACCAGAGAACCAGAGGCTTCATTAAAACTTTACAGATTGAGAGCTTAGCTCAACCATTGACCCTAACAAAATATGAGGAAGACTCCTATATACTCAGAGAAAAACTACAGAAGCATGCTCGAGTCTCTACATTGAAGACATTACGTCTGCATGCTTCCTAGAAGATTGTGCATGCAGTCTCCTATCAGAAGCGAGCTCTTGTCAGACACAATCTTGCTTCAGGAAGGTTCTGTAGCTGAGCTGACTCGCTGACAGTCCTTTCTCGGGCTTTCCATTTATGGTGGAAACGATGCTCAACCACCACCAACTAACTTCAATAACTGCTTCATTGGGATAGAGAAGGCCCGAGTTGACACTGCACCTGTGGAAATTGGTGGCCTCTACATTCTGCCATATGGATCTAAGTTGGATGCTCACGAGGAGGCTTGATAGCGGACCTAGAAACTGATGATGTGATTGGCGCGCTCGGAATGGAATAGTGGACGTGGATATGGCTAGGTGGACAACATGGATGGGAAGAGGAAACTAAGGATAGCGTGGGGGCCATATAAGAGGGAGCTGAGGTGTAATGGGACAAAGGTGATGTGGAGCGAGGTGGCACATGTGGTGGGAGATGAGAAGGGGAGATGTGACAAGTGGGACAATGGAGAGAGATGGAGTGGGAGACAGCTGCCGGAGCTGCCGGTAGGATAGAGCAGCCACTTGTCGACTCAGGATAGGGCCTTATAAGCACATGCGCATACCGGGGCTGCGAAAAGTGGTTTGATTCTTCACCACTTTTAGGCCTGATGTGTGTCTCTGACTAACACGTAGCGTCTCCACAAAACCATGGTTTCAAACTCGCCCCCCACTACAATTTTTATCGTTTGTGCATGTTGGGGCCCCAATATGATCAACGACCATTGATATGGAGTGATCAGATCTTAGCCGCCTAGATCTATGGGCCTGTTAGCACAGCGCACCAAACGGTCACATCAACCTCGACGAACTTAGGATAAGCACCATTTAGTGGGTTTTTAGCCCCTTTCTTCACCTTTTGTCACCTAGAGGCCAAAACCAAGGGAAAAACATCCCACCTGTAGAAACATGTGATAACATATGCCATAACCAAATCCCATCCAATTTAATGGAGATAGAAAGGACATTTAAACTCCATGTTCCTCATTGATCCAAATTGGATCCTCTTGTAAATTTGTAATTTTTCTTTTTATTTTATTTTTTCTTTTTTGACAAAGTTGGAAGTGGAAGTGAACCATTGCAATTGTTGGAATTCCAAAGGAATCCCATTAAAACAGTGAAGGCTGTAGAGAAGAGGTAACATGAGATGAAAAGAGAATTGTGGTAAAAATATTGAAGGATCAGAAATAAGAGCTCGAAAGGAAACCTACTCAAGGTTAATGGACAAAGGAGTTAAGAATCTTGTACACACTGAGCGAAGGTGTCCCAAAGCCATGGTTATCTACAATTTGGGTCTTCTAGTGAGTCACAATGCATGATATTTTGATCGTGCATAGCTCACACCCCTTTTGTAATGAATTATTTGAGAATAATAAAATGATTATGGTTTTTCTTGTTATGGTTTCCATGTTTTGAAGCTTATTCGATGTGTTTTGTTCAAATTATGAAGCCACTATGGAAAACATGTTTTTCACTTATTATTTTTTCAAAACACCTGTTCCTTTGAAAATATTGCAATTCATATGTTCTTAATAAGACATTAGCTAATCTATAACCAACAAAATCTCAAGTTGGGTCACCCATCAAATCCTATGATTGATTCACTGGTATATACACGTGAATAACAGTGGATTTCTTGACAACTATCTTCCACTATTAAGATTATTTTTATTTACCTTTCAATGATCCATTTTCCCTCCAACTAGATTTATAAACAAAGTATGTCCTTTGCTATTGAAAATATCAGTATTTCACTCTACAACTGCTTATTTGTGGTCAAATTTGAATAAGGGTCGCAGATTGTTTTTCCCTTTGTTATGATAAGTTGAATTTCTAATCATTGGGATAGATTATTATTTGCTAGATTGATTTGTTCCATGCTTGGGTCGAATTTTGTCTTGGATGGGTGAATTGTTTGGTTGTTAGGTGATAATATCAATTGCTGGGTGTTTCCCATTAGTTGTGGGGTGCTTCATATGATTTCTGGGCATTTACCATAGTGCCCCGCCCAATGTGCCCACATTTGATTTGATTTTGATTGGTAATTCATTGCATTTGGAACCATACACCAAGGTGTCCCTCCATGACTGCGCAAAATCGACTACCATCTACAATGTATTATGAAGGGATGGGGAATGAATATTTGTCACTGCATGTTATTTTATGGCCAACAAATCATGGTTGTGAATTGAAAACTTTTAATAAATATTTATGATAATAGAAACATAGTATACTTTCATTTGACATTGTATTTGGCATTGCACCCAAATATTGAGCAGAGAACTAAACTAAATTCCATGAAGGATTTGTGTTGATGAAATGGATAGGACATAGGTCCACTATTTATAGATCAAATGGTACCAAAGTAGGTTTTGAAGACTTGGAGAAAAAGTGGAGAAGACATGGAGAACACCTGCATGCTAAACACCGTCCAATACCAAAACAATGGACAAGCATTGCTTCTAGGCTTACATAGAATCAAAATACCACCAATGGTGGGGATTCCTCATGAGGTAAATGGTAGGGAAGATTCAGAGGTGAGATTTTCTTGACTAGAGTAGAACATTGCTGCACTAATAGAGATGGTAACACGATTATTGGTAATGAAGGGTAAGGAGGCCAACACCATGATGAAGTCAAACATGGTAAATTCACCTTCCAATACCCTTTCTCAAAAGACATTTGGTGAATTTGAGAAGAACACTAGAGACATCGATTCCAATCTCACGAGGAAAATGGGATATGATGGCCAAGGGATAGACAAGGAAGGACAAGGGATTTTGATCCCCATTGTAGATCAATAGAGGCCCAAGCACGAAGGCCTAGGATTCAGTGGACAAGAAGCCATCACAAGTGCAACTCAAACCACCTTCATCAAGGAATGAGGAGTCATAAAAGAAGCCATTCCCTTGGAGGAAAAGCTAGCTGGAGAAGGAGTGTGTATCAAGCCACTCAAATATGATTGGAGAAGCTTGGAAGAGGGTATAAAAGAGATGAATTTGTCATCTAGATTCTCTCCAACTCTTGGGGGACCAGGAAACTAAGTTGGCAAGCATCACCATAATTATAAAAGGTATGGAATAATTTGTTTCTGCTACAAGAAACAAGGTCATAAGCTAGTGATTATTGGCACTCTAGAAGGCCAAGCAACCCATGATGGAACTATTACTAGTATTGCAAATGGACTGGACATTGAGAGGGCAAATGTTGGAGGATTAATTCAGAACTCCATCCTTAGAACCAAATAACCAAGAAGAAATATTGGAGATTTAGAGTCAAGGTTAAAGATGAGCTGCTTGCACTTTCATCCCAAGGATTAATGGTTATCTAATGAACTATTGCAACAGTAAATTCCATTTCTATCCATGAGATGGAAAATAAGGTTATGCCAAAGGGAGCCCCTACTTAGCTCTTATCTTCCATCCTACAATGGAGGGACCCTTTCTTGGAGATTTGTGAGTGTCTACTTGATGATCAGAGAAGACGATTGAAGGGAGTTGAAGATTTTGGGGAAAAAAATCCTACAAATGGGGAGGTGTGATCTGAATTGGATCCTCTTGTAAATTTGTAATTGTTCTTTTTATTTTATTTTGTCTTTTTTGAAAAATTTGGAAGTGGAAGTGAACCTTTGTGATGGTTGGACTTCCAAAGATATACCATTAAAATAATGAATGATTCAGTGAAGAGGCAATGGGAGATGAAAAGATAATAGGGGGAAAAATCTTGAAGGAGAAGAAATAAGATCTCAAAAGGAAACCTACTCAAATTCAATGGACAAAGGAGTTAAGAAGCCCATCCACACTGATCAGAGGTGTCCCGAAGTCATCATTATCTACAATTTGGGTCTTCTATTGAGTAAAAATGCATGGGATTTTGATCATGCATAGATTACCCCCACTTTGCAATTAATTCTTTTAGAATAATAAAATGGTTCTAGTTTTTCCTGTCATGTTTCCATGTTTCAAAGCTTATTCAATGTGTTTTTCTCATATTATGAAGCCACTATGGAAAACATGTTTTTTGTTGATTAGTTTTCCAGAACACCCATTCCTTTGAAAAGCTTACAAATAATAGGTTCTTCAATAAGCTACCAACTAATCTATAACTGACAAAATCTCCAGTTGGGTCACTGACGCCCATCAAATCCTTCGATTGATTCATTGGTATATACATGTGAATACAGTGGATTGATTGAAAAATATCTTCCACTATTAAGCTTATTTTTATTTACCTTTCAACAATTTTTTTTCCCTCCATCTAGATTTTAAATAGAGCATATCCTTTTCTACTAAATATCTCTCTATTGCACTCTACAACTGCCGATTTGTGGTCAAATTTGAAGAAGAGTTGTATATTTGTTTACCCTTTTTTGTGTTGGGTCCAATTTGTAATTGATGTGATGGATTATTATTTGTTGTATCAATTCACTCCATGCCTAGGTCAACTTATATCTTGGATGAATGAATTGTTTGGTTTCTCAGTGATAAAATCAATTACCATGTGTTTTCCATTATCTTTCGGGCACTCCATATGATTTCTAGGCATTTACCATAGTGCCTTGTGCAATGTACCCACATTTTATTTTATTTTAATTGGGAATTGAGTGCATTTGGCACCATACAAGAAGGAATCGCTCCTAGATTTTGCAAAATCGACCACCCTCTACATCATCTTATGAAGGGATGATGAATAAATATTTGTCATTGCATGTTATTTTATGGCTAGTAGATTGTGGTTGTGAATTATAGACTTTGGATTGTAGACTTGAAATTGTGAATAGTATACTTTCATCTACCATTGTATTTGACCGATTGCTGGGTTGTATTTGGCATTACACCTAGAAATGGAGTAGGGAACTTAAAAAAATTTCTGTGAAGGATCTGTGTTGATGAAACATATAGGCCATAGGCCCACCATTTACAGATTAGATGGTATCATAACAGGTTCCAAATACTTGGATAACACCTACAAGGTAAACACCAACCGATACCAAAATAGTGGATAAGCATTGCTCCTAGGCCTACATAGAAGAAGAAGACCACCAATGATGGGGAGTCCTCATGAAGAACATGACGAGGAAGACTCATAGGTCATATTTGCTTGGATAGAGTACATAATTGATGTACTAATAGAGATGGTAACACAAATGCTAGTAATGAAGGGTAAGGAGGTCAATACCATGACAAAGTCAAGACTGGTGAACTCACCTTCCAAGACCCTTTCTGAAGAGACTTTTGGTGAATTTGAGAAGCACAGTAGATGCATTAGTTCCAATATCATGATGAAGATTGGCTATGATGGCCAAGAATTTATATCCCCATTGTATCTCAACAGGGGCCCAAGCATGGAGGCCTAGGATTCAGTGGAAAAGAAGCCAACACAAGTACAACTCAAACAACCTTCATCGAGGCAAGAGGAACCATAAAAGAATCTATTCACATGGAGGAAAAGGTAGCTGGAGAAGGAGTGTGTAGAAATCCACTCAAGTATGATTATAGAAGCTTGGAAGAGGGCAACAAAGAAATGACACCGCCATCCATATTTTCTCCAACTCTTAGGGGACCAAGCAACCAAGCTGACAAGCATCACGAAAAACATAAAAGGTATGAAATAGTTTGTTTTGTTGCATGAAAAGGGGTCGTAAGGCTAGTGATTCTTGGCACTATATAAGGACAAACAACCCATGCTGGAACTATTGTTGTAATTGCAATTTATCTAGACATTGAGAGGCCAAATGTTAGAGGATTCACCTAGAAATCCATCCCCATAACCAAATATCCAAGAATAAATCTTGGATATTCAGGGTTAGGGGTAAAGAGGAGTTTCTTACACTTGCATCCCAAGGAGAAATGGTTATCCAATGACGTATTGTAGCAGTAAATTCCATTTCTAGCCATAAGATGGACAACAAGGTTATGCCAAAGGGAGCCCCTACTCAACTCTTATATTCCATCCTACAATGGAGCTTCCCTTTCTTAGAGATTTGCCAGATTCTTCTTGATGATTGGAGAAGAATATTGAAGGATTTGAATATTTTGGGGACCAAAAACTTGTAAATGGGGAGGTGTGATCCGAATAGGATCCTATTGTAAATTTGTAATTGTTCTTTTAATTTGATTTTGTCTTTTTTTGACAAAGTTGGAAGTGGAAGTGAACCATTATGATGGTTGGCCTTCCAAAGGTATCCCATTAAAATAATGAAGGCTGTAGTGAAGAGTCAGTGGGAGATGAAAAGAGAATTTGGAGGGAAATATTGAAGGATTAGAAATAAGAGATAGGAAGGAAACCTCCTCGAAGTTGATGGACAAAGGAGTTAAGAAGCCTATCCACATTGAGAGAAGGTGTCCCAAATCCATAGTTATCTGCAATTTGGGTATGATAGTGAGTAACAATGTATATGATTTCGATCATGCATAACTCACCGTCACTTTGTAATGAGTTCTCTGAGCATAATAAAATTGTTCTAGTTTTTCCTATTATGGTTTCCATGTTTTGAATTTTATTCGATGTGTTTTGTTCATATTATAAAGACACTGTGGAAAACATGTTTTTTTCTTATTAGTTTTTTAGAACACCCGTTCCTTTGAAAATCTTTCAAATCATATGTTCTTCATTAAGTTATCAACTAATCTGTAATAGATGAAATCTCTAGTTGGGTTTCCCATCAAATCCTTTGATTGATTCACTAGTGTATACAAGTGAATACTAGTGGATCACTTGACAACTATATTACATTATTAAGCTTATTTTTATTTACCTTTCAATGATTCATTTTCCCTACATCTAGATTTATAAAAAGAGCATATCCTCTACTACTAAAAATATTGCTATCGCACTCTATAACTATCAATTTATGGTTAGATTTTAAGAAGATTCATATAGTTTTTTTCCCTTTGTTGTGTTGGGTCGAATTTATAATCACTGGGATGGATTTATATTTGTTGGATCAATTCATTTCACGCATGGGTCAACTTCTATCTTGGCTAGACGAATTGTTTGGTTGTTGGTTGATAAAATCGATTGCTAGGTGTTTCCCATTAGCCGTGGGGTGCTCCATATGATTTTTGGGAATTTACCACAGTTCTCGACGAAATTTACCCACATTTGATTTTATTTGAATTGGGCGTTGAGTACATTTGGCACTATACACCAAGGAATACTTCCAAGATTGTGCATAATCGACCACCCTCTACAACATATTGTGAAAGGGATAATGAATAAATATTTGTCACTGCATGCTATTTTATGGCCAACAAATCATGGTTGTGAATTGTAAACTTTTAATAAAGATTTATGACAATAGAAACAAGGTATACTTTCATCTACCATTGTATCTGATCAATTGTTGGGTTGCATTTGGAATTACACCCAAATATTTTGTAGAGAACTAGATATAATTCCGCGAAGGATCCATGTTGATGAAATGGATAGGCCATAGGCCCACCATTTATGGATCAGATGGTATCATAGTAGGTTTCAAAGACTTTGAGAAAACATACATAGTAAAAACCATCCAATACCAAAATAGTGGACAAGCATTGCTTCTAGGCCTACATAGAAGCAGAGGACCTCCAATGTCAGGGATTCCTCATGAAGAACATGATAGGAAATACTTATAGGTCATATTTTCTCAGCTAGAGTAGAGAATTTATGCACTAATATTGATGGTAACACAACTACTGATAATGAAGGGTAAGGAGTCTAGCACCATGACAAAGTCAATCATGGTAAACTCATATTCGAAGACCCTTTCTCAAGAGACCTTTGGTGATTTTGAGAATAAAATTGGAGGCATCAATTCCAAGATCATGAATCAAATGGGCTATGATGGCCAAGGGCTAGGCAAGGAAGGCCAAGGGATTTCGATCCCCATTGTAGCTAAACAAATTCCCAAGCATGAATTCCTTGTAGAGAAAACTAATCCTCACACTAAACCAACAAAGAAAGAGAAGACATATATAAGTAGAAAATAAATTACAAACACACACAATACACATAGATTTTACCCTAGAAACTCTTAATCGGGAAAACCAACATTCCTTGAGTGTCTTTCTCTCTTGTTGTCTTTTTCATTCATAGAATAAAGAGTTACATGACTAAAATTGGTATACACATAAGACATAATCATGATCCTAATATATTTCTTTACACAAGAAGAACCCTGCAACCAATTTGGCTTGCATATACATGACCAAGCTACTTCTAGCAACATCAACATGAACACCAACTTATTGCAATTACAATATGACTTATTTATAGGATTTACAACATGCTAAAAACTGAATCATGACACCCAAAAATGGTAACAAATCCATGCAGATGATTGGATGCAATTCCATGAATCTTGAGATTATGTTATAGTCGACTACCGGTCGATTACTAGTTGACTACCAGTCGATTATTAGTCAACTACCTAGTTGACCTCTAGTTAATCTCTAGTTGGCTACCACTCAACCTCCTGTCGGTTTACCTTTAACCTTCTTTGTCAACCACTTTGAACTTTGAATTTTTGGTCAATCAATTTGACCTTCAACTTAACCATTGACTCAAGTTGACTTGTCAATCAATTCATCACCTAGTTGATCCACCTTGACTAGACAGTTGAATGTATGTTCTTTCACTACAAAGTATATAACAATGCAAAATTTTCCCACTTATTGTCTTCTTTTCTATTTAGAAGAACCTAAACATATGTACATAGACTCAGGGAAGAAATTCCCATTTCCTCTCTACACCAAGAAAAATTCACAACACTCACAGACTTGGTCAAAGAGTTTGCTATGTTTCCTAGAGTGTCTACCTTATCGAGTAGCACCTTCTTGATTTCCACCATGTCTCTCATGAAATGGTATTGTATATCAATATGCTTCATCATGGAATGATAAGCTGGGTTCTTTTATAGGGATATTGCACTTTGGCTATTTCAATATATCTTCATAGGTTTCTTCTCAAACCCAATCCCTAAACACAGTCAATGCAACCATAGTAATTATTTACTTGCATGAGTGGATTCTATGTATTTATCTTCTGTTGTCGACGAGGATACAATCTCTTGTCACTTACTCATCCAAATTATTGCTCCACCAAACAAATTGAACACTTATCCATTAGTTGAATTTTGTCGATCCAGTTCTCCAGCACAACCGACATCGACAAATCCATGTACATTTACTTCCCTATGAGTTTCGAGTTTCTCTTGATAAAATAAAATATATTGTTTTGTACCACACAAATACCTGAACACTCTCTTGACAACATTCTAGTGATTTTTTGCATGTGTCGACATGTATCTTCTCAGTACTCCCACTAAATGAGCAATATCTAGTCAAGTGCATACCATCACATACATCAGAATACCAAAAACACTGACAAGGGAACATGTGCCATGTCCTCTATTTATTCACGTGTCTTTGGACACTATTGAGAAATTAGCTTTTCTCCCATAACAATTGGTACCTTGACCATTTTACAATCCTGCATGTTCAAACGCTTCAAGCCTATTTCAATATACTTTCTCTAATTTAACCAAATCTTTCTAACAAATCGATCTCTCTTGATCTCAATTATCGGAATGAAGTTTGTTATCCTTCATGTTGAACTTGGAGAATAACTACATTTTCACCTCCCTTATTGCATCCATGATGTTTCTAACCAACAACATGTCGTCGCCATACAAAGATACATATATAAAATGACCACCTTCTCTCTTGGAATATACATAGTGATCAACCTTGCTTCTCAAAAATCCTAGTCTAAGGATGTATGTGTCAAACTTTTGGTACCACAACCTTGGTTATTTATTTAGACCATAAAGAGATCTCTTCAATTTGTACACTAACTCTTTCTTTCCCTTTACTACAAATCCTTTAGGTTGTTTCATGTAGATTTCTTCTTCCAGGTCCCCATGTGGGAACATTGTCTTTACATCCATTTTCTCTATCTAAAGGTCAAATGTTGTGGCTAGAGACATTAACACTCTAATGGAAGTTAATTTTTCAACAAGGGACAAATCTCACTAAAGTCGACTCCCTTGACTTGGGAATATCATTTCACTACCATCTGAGCTTTGAATTTCTCAGCTTGACCTGCTCCATTCAACTTTTTATTGAATTCCCACTTGCTATTGACATGTTTCCTTCCATTAGGCATATCTAACAAATCCCACAACTCATTCTTGTACAAGGATTCCATTTCTTCGTACATGGATTCCTTCCAGACTTTACCCTCTGTTGAGTCGAATACCTCCTTGACCGACTTGGGCTCCTTGTCAATGCCAAATAACAAAAATGTAGAATGAAAATAAGGGGGACTATGCATTTGAGCTAGTTTCCTTACTCGTCCAGACCTCCTTACAACCAAAGTAGGTTGTTTCTCCCATTCATTTGATTCACTTGAACCATATGAATCATGTTCTTCGTTCCTCAGCTCAAACATCAACTTCTCGGGTTCTTTCCCCATTTGAACCTCTTCAGACTTGGAATTCATTTCGACTTCCCTGAAGATCACATCTTGAATATACACTATTTTCCAACAATGGATCCCATATCTTATATCCTTTCATTCCATAATTGTAGCATATGAAAATACAATTGACTGTCTTATTGTCCCTCTTGTTCCTCTTTTCCTTGGGAACATGCACAAATGCTTCACAACCAAAGACTCTGAGATGTGAAAGCGAAGGATTTTTTCCAAACCATACCTCATGTGGATTCGAGTCAACTAATGATGATGAAGGAGACCTATTTACCAAATATTTTTTAGTGTCAACTTACTCTGCCCATAATTCTTAGGCGATCCTAACACCACTGAGTGTTCTCCTTACCTTATCCATCAACTTCTTGTTCATTCTTTCAATAAATCCATTTTTTTGTGGGGTATATGGTGTGGTATTTTTGTGTTCCATGCCACACTACTTGCAGAAATACTCAAAATCCTTTCCACATAATTCACCTCCTTTGTTAGTTCTCAACACCTTGATCTTCTTATCTATCTAGTTTTCCACAAGAGATTTAAACTCTTTGAATTTATCGAAAACCTTTGATTTCTTCCTTAGGAAATATAGCCATGTCTTCCTAGAAAAATAATCTATGAGGGAAACATGATATAGAGATCCTCCTAGTTAAGGGACTGGTACAGGCCCAAACACGTCACTATGTACCAATTCCAGAATCCCTTTTTCCCTTGTAGCTCCAGATGGGAATCTAACTTGATTTTGTTTTCCATATATGCAATGCTCACATGAATCAACTTCCAAATTATAATCATGAAAACCTTTGACCAAACCTTTGTTGTGCATAGATGAAAGTCCTTTTTTCAAATATGTCACATCCTCTAGTTCCATAACATTGTTGGGTCAAATTGATAAAGAACAGTCGAGTCAGTTTGTATCGACTCAACTCAAGTTATGTCTAGTCGAGTGGACTTCAAGAACAACAATTTTGTTGCATCTAGTTGAGTCGACATTCCCCAACAACTTGTATAGGGTTCCAATCCTAACTCCTTTCATTAATACCATCAATCCCCTGACCATTTTGCATATATCCTTCTGAAATAAAGTGTGCATGCTTGCATCACTCATTTTGCTGATAGATATCATATTTCTTTCCAAACTCAGAATATGTAGCACACCTAAAAGGGTCCTTCTCCTCCCATCTTCAATATTAGTTGAACTTTTCCTCATCCAAAAATTTTGGTTGTCGAGTTGTTCCCCAAGAATGCATCTCCCCATTCATATCTCTAATATTCACATAATCATTCTCTGTGGGCTATCTTGTGAAAATATGCACCTGAGTTGATCAAAAAAATCTCATGATCCGACTTTGTACTGGTCGATTCTAGATACACATAGCCTCCTTTACCCGTAGTAGTTTTTCTCTTAGTCAAGTGCTTTTTATCATATCCTAGACTTATCTCAGTCGCCTTTGACTTTCAATATTTCTTATATTTCCCATCTTTGTCGCATTTCCAACATCTTCTCGTCAACTAAACTAGGGATTTAGATCTACCCTTCAAATTATAATTTCTACCAGATATTTTTCCTTTATCTTTGTTGACCAACCTTCCTCTCACCATCAAGGCATCAATTGTTTATCCTTCCATGTTCTTCCATCCCATTTATTCTTACAACATAGATGACCTCTTCCAACTGGATCAAAACAATTTTCCGACAATTTTGGGAATTTACTATTTTTAGCAGTTTTAACTTCCGGGGCCATTTTGAGGGCCTAAATGAAGGTTTTTCGGGATCGAGCTTCTCAACAGTATTCGAAGGCATTATTGAGCCCCCAAAATGAATCTCCTCAATGATACATTTTCAACGGGCTATCATACACCTAAAACAGAGATCGTATG
>CBVK0100357467.1:0-12783 GCA_900067695.1 Picea abies
AATATCAACTTCATCCAGCAGAGGGACCTGAGAAGAATATCAATTTCATTTAGTAGAGGGACTTGAGATACCAAGCAAAATAAATACAAGATGAAATTTATCAAAATTGAAGACTTACAACAACATTCCATCTAGCTTCAATTAGACAAACACAATGAGCAAACAAGTTAGTATATATTTTCCTTTTTAATGCTTTAAATTTGGAAAAAATTTCATAAGCTAAGCAATGATAAATATCCTATCCTTCCCTTCCCCTACATCATCTTTTCATCACTCCATTTTCATATACCCTAAAAAGCATCAAAAATGGTACTCAAAGGAACCAATTTTGGTCTCAAAGGGAGTTATAAGGAAAGGATCAGGTTTCAAATTCAAACACATTGCTTTTGAGTTGTAAATGCTCTGTTTTATGAAGACATAAGTTGCATACACACAGACTGAAATTTTCCTTTTTAATGCTTTAAATTTGGAAAAAATTTCATAAGCTAAGCAATGATAAATATCCTATCCTTCCCTTCCCCTACATCATCTTTTCATCACTCCATTTTCATATACCCTAAAAATCATAAAAAATGGTACTCAAAGGAACCACTTTTGGTCTCCAAATGAGTTATAAGGAAAGGATCAGGTTTCAAATTCAAACACATTGTTTTTTAGCTATAAAATACTCTGTTTATGAAGACATAAGTTGCATACACACAGACTGAATTGTTGTTTTCATAAATGAAAGGTTGTTTGCATACACATTAAAGAAAAGGGTCATAAGAAGAAGGTTTCATGCTTGACAAAGGGGATGGTCACTCAAGGAAACAAATTAAGGGAGTTATAAGTAAAATGAACACATTTAAAAAAAAAAAACATTTATTATGATGATTACAAAGAAGAGGGAAGTACGAAGGTACAAATAAAACAGCACCTTCAGTTATGATCGCTGTACAAATGCATTTAAAAAAAAAATGATAAAACCCTTGTCTCAGTTTCCTCCACAACGATTTTCCTCCCTTCCTAAAAAGTGTTACGACTTAAACTCTTTTCATGTGTTTTGTCTCACTTGAACGCTCCCCAGACTCGAACCACCGATGCACTCCTTTGTATACTTACCTCCATTTCAAAATGCATGCTCTGTTTCAACATGCCAGTGCCATTCCAAATACCTACGCTCTAGAAAATTGTTCCCTCCTACGCCTTCCTATCCCGAAATCTCTGATAAATAACGAATTGTATGTTGACAATTTCACTGTCAACATACAACATTCTTTCCCTATGGAAGAAAATGTGGAAGTTGAAGGAGATGCGTGGTGAGCAAAGGAAAGAGAATGTATTCAAGTAGGAGTTGGCTAGTGAAAAGGTAAGTTCAAACTCAAATAATTGTAAAGCTAAGTACAAAATTCGACTTCCTAAGGTACATTTTGAGAACGAGATAGTTCATTTCTAGCAAAGGCTCACTGTAAGAAGGAAAATTGAGATGGAATTCAACAAGAAGCCTGAGAATTTTTATCGAATTATCAGGTATGCCCTTGGCATAAAAAAAAAAATGATTGAAGAACAGAGAGCAGTTTAGAAATTTGAAAAATATGAGATTTTCTTTGTTTTTGAATAGAAAAATCTTATTGAAGACCATTCACAAAATTAAATCCAAACAGAGTCTGCAAGTTTAAAAAAAATCTTGGTCAAAGAAATTGCAGGGTTGACAAGAATAGACCTCCTTTTTATAAATAGTGGAAATATTTTAGGGTATTTCTCTTAAAACTTGGAAGAATCATGTCTAGATATGAACTAGAGAAGCTTGATACGTCAGAAATTCATAGGGATTGTATACAAATTCTAGAGAAAAAACGGTGGATATATTTCTTTGAGAAATTTGATGGATCTTGTGAGGAAGTTGCTTTAGAATTTTCTCACTCATTTTATGGGGAAAGGGCTACTATTGGAAACCTTACCATTATAATCTCTGAATATATCATTACACTTGTCACTGGACTTCCTCAAATAGGAGAAAGATATTTCAAAACTAAGCATTTTAAAGATAAATCATGGGCATCTTTTATTTCTAGATCTAGGGTGGCAACAGTCAATTGGAAGAAGGGAATCCCAAGGAGTTGGTTGATTCATCCTTGGGATGAATGAGAATATCTCATACAGAAGTTTATAACTTGTGAGGGAAGATTTAGCATCATCTACCTATATCACATTAAGCTGCTACAACACTTAAAAGGTGACCGTGAAATTAACATGCCCTATTTTCTACTGCAAAGCCTTTCTAAGATGGATAAGGTTGTCCAAAAACAAGGGAGGAATACAGAAAATAGTTTATATCATTGTGGATTTATTAAAATGATCATCATGTATGAACTACAGAAGAAAAAGTCGACTTGGCAATAGTTTATCATTGAAAATGGTTTTGAAACAATAAAGGAGGAAGAAAAAGAGGAACAAATCTTGGTTGTGATCGATGATGAGGGAGAAATACAGAACCCCAAGGCAACAAGCTCAAAACCTCCTATGGGGAGGAGAAGAACAAGAAGCATGGTGAAAATGGAGAAAGAATTTGAGGAGAAAGATAATAATTTTACCACATATGAAATAAAACCAAGGAAACATCAACAAGTTCAAAGGGGACAAATACAAGAAAGTGATGATGCAGCACAACAAGCACAGTATGCACATATTCAAACTCTGGACACACAATCATTGGAAAATGATGGTTTTGAAGAACAAGAAAATTCCACATATGAGAAAATGAGAGAATATGTGGAACAATTAATTAAATATATGAAATAATAAACTCAAATAGAATAAGTGGTTGGTGGGTCCACATCATAACTTGATAAGAAAAATAAGAAAATAAAGAAAATGAAGAGAAAAATCAAGGAAATCGAAGTCCTGGAAAGATATATAAAAACAGAGAATGAAATGCTAAGGAATCAAAGCCATAAAACACAAGAGTAGAATGAAACCTTGAAGAAAAAGAACAAGAAGCTTCAAAAGAAAAAAAAAATAATCTCTAAACAAGCCTATAAGTGGTTTCAACAAAAGAAGGCATATAAAGAAAAATATCAAAGAATGAAATCTCTTCATACAACTCAGGTTAATGTCGAGACATTATTGAAAGCAACAGAGGTGGTAGAAGATCAGTGACAGAGGTTCAAGAACATTTTTTTGCATGAGGACATGCAAAGACTTCCTCTTGGGGAAGATGTTGAGTACAATTTTATGCTTCCTTTTTACTCTATAAACTACACTTTTGCCTCTATAACCATCCATTTTGCCTCCATTTAATTGCATATTTTCCATATAACAGCTTATGTAAGTTATATTTATCATTATTTAGCTTAAGAATTGAATTTTCTAATTTTTGGCATTAAAATTGAAAATTTATCAGAAATTATAGGATTTGACTAAATCCCGTAATTGCTCCTAGGTTCGTGTACTTACAGGACAGCTGGGAGAAATCTAAGACTTGGGTCATGATCCTTGATGTACAAGCATGGATGATGAGCTATCAACTTCAATATATGAGCCTTCCAGGTGTCTTGTCAACGTTGGTCAAACAGGGCCACTTCAGCAGAAAATACCCTGTTTTAGCCTAAAATCATGGACAATTTTAGATTTTCTTAGAAAATACCCTGTTTTAGCCTAAAATCATGGACAATTTTAGATTTTCTTGGGATTTGTTCATATTTTATGGATCTGAAGGGGGAATTCGACCTTCTATCATATATTATGGATATTATAATGATATTTATAATATTTATTAACATTATTAGTTTCAAAACTCTTGTATAAATACTCTAAGGCATAAACTAGTATGGCACCCTTTTGATGTGAATGAAGAAACTTTGGAATTTGTAATCTTGAGATCAGTTCTACATTTTTTTGTTGATAATGCCTATGATATGATGATGTGAATGCTTCTGGAAGCTCCTTATTAGCTGAGACAACTCAAGTGTACAAGTGAAGTAATGGAGGGCCCCCTTTGCCAAACTAGTACACTCTTCCTTTATGTTCTTTTCAAGTAATCTTTGATACATGTTTTAGATCAGATATTGATGTAGATGAGTTTATTCTTTGTTGTAGTTATATGAATTTAATATTTAAATAAAATTCTTAATGTTTCTAAGCCTTACTCATGTTGTGAATGATTTCTCGAATAAGAATTCAATGTGTGGTTTGCTTTCAAGCATTAGGATAATCATGAATGTTTTTTGAGTTATTTACGGTTTCAATACTTTTGATTTAATAAGAATTGATGATAATTGCTAATGAATGAAAGAAGACTCAAGGGCTTTTCATGTTTAGAGAGTCTGAAAAACACTTAAAGAGAACTCCATAGGTTCATTTTTCGTAAAGTAGTCTGATGAGACCGAAAAAGAGATAAACTATCGCTCAATAGATGTTTTCTTCAAAAAAAATTACGAGCGTTAAAAGAACAAGGTCACTCGACAATCTTTTGTTTTCACGGAGCATGAAAAGGGCTTAAAGGATGATCCATAGGTTTCATTTTTAGTGTTAACATTACAATTATGAAAAAGAGAAAAAAGTATACTTAGTTACATTCTCATTGAGTTATGAGCATGAGAAAGAACAAAAACTAAGCTTAGAGTTTTTCCTGAAAAACCCTAAAAGAGTTTGTACATGCGACAAATGTATAAAAGAAAACAAAAATGATGTATCTTTGTTCAATGTTTCAATCCTATATTTCTCATCTGCAAAAAATCAAACACTTGCAACGTCGTTAGGACTTTAGGGTTTAGGTGAAATATATAAAATAATAAAAAATATAAATGAAAAAAGTGAAAAAGTCAATAAAAATGAGTAAAAAAATCATTTCACTATTCCATTGTTATTTCACCCAAACTTTGTTCCAAAACCCCCTATTTACCTCAATTTTCCACTGTGGATAGAGGAAGGCATGGTTGATCATTCGACAGACGGTCTCCATAGAACATGTAATTTTCATCTCTTTCAACCTTTCGTGGATCAACTTTTTCTTTTCATTGGTTAAAAATGACATTTTGAGTTAAGTTTGCAAGGGTACTTATGTGCAAAAATCGTCGCAGGCGCCCTATATTATGCCCTGTGATGACCCAGGGTCATCACATGCAGCCTTAAAGCTAGTCTGCGAGGACTCCACACTGTACGAATGTCCTAGCCTGTGAAGTGTGCAATTAATTTTTTTTTTTGAGATGTATTTTCCAATAAAAAGTTTCCAGAGAGAAGATAAAGATGTTAATCTCTTTTCTTTGTTCCATTGCAGGTTTTCCATGGAAAAAATGTTGGAATGGAAAGAGATAGAGCATTAGGAGGAAGACTACTTTTCCAGGAATGGTAAATTCCCTCTGGCAGTGTGGACTGTTAAAATTCTTTAAGATCTAGGGTATGAGGGCCCAACTAAGGTTACTCAAATACCTAGTTCACATGTGTGATGTGAACAAAAAGGTGCTCCATGTGGGTGATGACATTCTTACGATAGATATCAAGAATATCTACTTCTTGACCTATCTATCTCATCGTGGGTTTCAAGTTATGCTTACAGGTAGCAGGGGAGGTAGCGAGCCTATGATCCACTATACCAGTTCACATTGTGTGTCAGGTACTCGAAAGCATAGAAAAAAAGTCACTATAAGAGATGTTTGATACTTGTCTCTATGGACCATCCTCTACACTATCACATGCATGGTAGGGAGTGAAGCTCCCCATATGGCTCTTAAGAGATATTTTCAGTATGTGCTGGAATGTATGGAGCCCCAAGTTTTCAACTGGTGTGACGAGGTTCTTAGAAGCATGAAAAAAAAATTCACCAAGTGCAGGAGTGGCGAGCTGAAACAGTTT
Organism: Picea abies; assembly: GCA_900067695.1. Classification (NCBI taxonomy): domain Eukaryota; kingdom Viridiplantae; phylum Streptophyta; class Pinopsida; order Pinales; family Pinaceae; genus Picea; species Picea abies. The sequence goes on from CBVK0100357467.1 coordinate 5,833, forward strand.
GGATACAGATCGATTTTGGTGTCCTTCTTCCTAGAGAGGGTCCCATATTTTCACTTGCATGTAGAGTGGGGTATACTTTCCCCACAAGATCCAAAAATGAATAGGTGGGTCGACCTCATGGCCCAATATGTAACTGGTCCTATCATTAAATATAATGATGTCTTATTTGACTAGTTGAGTACCCAGGTGCTCATGGTTGATGACTATGTGTATGCTAGACTCACCTTCCATGGTGATCTAGACCTGGTTCTTGTTGAAGGTTCCCAATGGGGGGACATAGGTAAGAAGGAAATTTTGTTTTAATGATGTTTTTGTGATTTTTAATATAAAGTGTTTTTATGTGTTGTTTATCCAATGACTAATAAAATTATCTTTTGATGATGTAGACGTGGGACCTTACTGACCTCCAAGTTCATCCCCCATCCATAGGCGAGGGGAGAGATCTGACGTAGCAGGAGTAGTTGTTGTTGACTATGAGATCCTATAACAGAATCTAGAGTGGACCACGATGAACATCTTAGATGCTTCCATTGACGATATCCTGAGGCATTATCTGTGTCATGCAGTTGACATGTCTTCTTCCATTGGTCAAATGCTCCATAGAGTAGCACGGGTGATCACATGTTATAGAGAGCAACATCCTTGATTCCCTATTTGTATATGAAGCTATGTGCTTCACATTTTTGATATTTTGATCTTCAGACACAAACACTTTTTGTAAACGTTTTATCATTATATATACATGAGGCTTCTACCATCTTACTTGTTTGTATATACAAAGTGTGGTTGGATTTTATAAATGTCTCAAATGTCTGTCTAACACATAATTATCCAAAGGATATGTTAGTGTATTTAGACATCTAGGAATGTGTTGATATTCAATGTAATCAAAATAATGTTCCAAGAGGCAAATTCGTAAATATACCCTTAATAACTTAGGACTTCGAATAGAGTACACATTACTCAACTGTGGGACTACTAAATAAAAATTGCGTCATACAATAAGATGACGGATTCCAAGTGAAACAATGTTGTGCAATAATTCAATGACTGCACTGTATTCCACAATATTGTTAGTTGCATGACCAAGGCAAACACCATGTAGACTAATCAATTCATCTGTAGGTGCATAGATTTCCCAAGAAGCAGCCGCTAAGGCCTGAGTACTGCAACTAGTGCCATCAACAAAGACAATGTAGGGTAGCGAAGACACTGACATCTAGAAACCAAGCACAATGCAAGGTAAGCAACTAAAGGTCGAAACCAAACAATGAAAAATCACACAAGAGTATGATACACTAAAATACAAGAACTCATACAGAAATGGCTTAAGAATAGTACTTCTTTAAGTAAAGCCCATTTCTGGGTTCACTCAAAGGGATTCCATCATAATCAACTAGCTCATAAGCTCCGTTCTCCAACACACATTTTACAATGTAAGGACCTCGCCACATGGCCTCATATTTACCAGCCCCTAGAAAATCATGATCTTGTTCGTAAAGAAGAACTAGATCACCTTCAGAAAAAACATTTGGATTAACATGTTTGTCATATTGGGCTTTAACACATTTCTTCTAAGTTTCAATAACTAAGGCGGCATCACAACAAGTTTTGTCTAGTTGCATTAAATAAAAAAGACACTCTTCTTTGGTAGAGGTATTGGGGAGAAGTTCGAAAACCAGTTTCAAAGACGGTATTTCACATTCAATCGACAAGATAGCTTCTATACCATAAACTAGCTGGAAAGGTGTAAATCCCATGGGAGACTTAACGGATGTCTGATAGGCCCATAATGCTAAAAACAACATCATGTACCAACTAGTATTATGAATTCCTATCATCTGTCAAAGAATAGTAATGATAACTTTGTTAATTGCTTCAACCTAGCCATTGGCCTGTGGATAATAGGGGGTTTATTTTTCATGGTGAAGACCCAACTTTTCAGTAAGTTTGAACATCATAAAATTTCAAAAATGACTATCATGATCAATAACGATAGCTTGAGGGATTTCCAAACCAAGTAATGATATGATTGAATATGAACAATGCTACAATGTTTCCAGTGTTATCAAATGTAGGAATCATCTCAGCCCATTTAGTGAAATAATCTACAGCTACAATGATGTATCCATGCCCCCCAACCGAGTGAGGGTTACATGTCATGAAGTAAATGCCCCCATTTGGTGAATGGACCAATGGAAAATATAGAATGTAAGGGAGAAGGATGAGATATTATCTTGTTGTTATAAGTTTGGAAAATCTGGCATTTCTGAGAATCAATAGTGCAGTCCTTAAACAAAGAAGGCGAGAAATAACCCACTCGTAAGATCTTTTGGGAAGTGACATACCCAGACATATGACCACCACATGCTCTAGAGTGATATTCATTCAAATCTTTCTCAAGTTCATTGTATATGAGACATCGTCGAAAAATGGAATCAATACCGTGACGATAAAGGGTATCACCAAGAATGATGTATTGTCGGGCTTGATACCATATATGACGATGATCCCTGCTAGATAGATCGGGCCAGAAAGTTTGAGTCTGGAGATAGATAATAATATTTATGTACCATAACTCATCAAAAATTATCAGAAAAAGGGATTCATTAGGCAAGGAATCCTATGCCACATTTTCTGTTTCAGTGGAGGGAAGGTCACATATTAGTTCAGAGAAAACCAAAGATTTCTTTGACTTGGCGCATTCGAATTCCAAGTCAAACTCCTGGAGAATCACTATCCACTTGGATTACTTTCCCCCTAGAAATTGTCGATTGAGGATATGTTTCATAGGCTTTCAATCGGAAATAAAAATTGTCTTGCGTAATAAGATATAATGACGAAAATGTTGAACAACTTGAAAAGCTTTGAAGGCTAGTTTCTCCACATGTAGGTATTTGGTCTAGGTAGTCGTGAGACTCCAACTCAAATAGTATATGACATGTTCATCATGTGAATCATCCTCTTGGGATAAGACCATGGAAATGGTAGAGACTGAAGCAGCTAATTAAAGGAAGTAATCTCGGCTATAGTTAGGGGGAAACAGTAATGGTGTATGGGTTAAGGCAAGTTTCAAATCTTTGAAGGATTTGTTTGTGGTATTGTCCCATACAAACTCGTAACCTTTCTTGAGTATCCGAGTGAATCCTTTCGTCATTTCAGCATAATTGGGGACGAAACGATGTAAAAAAAATTCCTTCCCTTGCAAACTTTAGAGCTGGCGTAGTGTGGAAGGAGGAGGTAGATTAAGGATAGCCTCAACCTTCAAGGGGTCTACTTGAATCATGTGTGTCGACATGATAAAACCAAGAAATCGGCTAGACTCCACACAAAAAACACATTTATGTGGGTTTAAGCGGATACGATAATAACAACAACATATAAAAATGTCCCTTAAATGTGTCAGGTGATCTTGGTGACGCGTGGAATGTGCCGATAGATCATAAATATAGGGTTGCACAATGAGAAGTCTCTTTTGAATGATTTTATCATTTGGGTATATCTTAATCACATGAACAATGATATCGGGATCAATACCTGGGATTTCTTCATAACTCCAGGCGAATACGTCATGAAATTCTTGGAAAAGGGATTTATAAGTGTGGACCTCATAAATAGAACATGAGGCCCCAATATGACCATTCTCCATGACTCCGGGTGTAATGGATATGTCAAGAGGGATGGTAGGTGAAATGTTTCTCAAGTTCCCTTCATACAAAACATCGTGTGTTGACTCAAGAACTGAAGAAATAATAACAATGGTCGACGAAGTCGAAATCCATTGGTAACTCTCTATGGTGTCACGCTTTAGGAAGAGAATGGAGCGATGATGTCCATCGTCCCATGGAGTATAATCCATAGACATGAATGACATGATCATCTCATCGGTAGGAAAGATCAGGTGGAATAGATCACGAGATGAATCACACATAGGAGGAGGTTGTTGATTGAATAACTTGATAAGCAGATTTGACCAGACTTAAAGGCATCTTGTCATCATAAAGAGGGTAATCACTAGGGCTAGGTACTACCCATGGGTCATATGACTCAGGGGTTTCAGGAACAACGGTGGATATCATGTTAATAGAGGAAATAAAAGGAGGGAGAATATTGGGTGGTGGGAATGGAAATGTACCCATCAAAGTTGAATCTTTCAAAAGACCCACTCTAACATTCTTGCAACCAGGAGGTGTCTTCGAGATAAAAGGGACGTTGCTAGTACAGGAATCAAAATTAAAGAAGGCCATCTGGTCAACAGTAATGACCTTTCCTTTTTGTGGGAAACATAACACATGGAAAAGGGTGGACACAACTACGTGCATGGAATCAATCCATCTACATCCAAGTAAAAGGTTATAATCAAGAGGTGCATCAAAGACCTCCACCTCAACATTGACCAATTTACCTTCCAATGTAATAGATAATGACGGAAGAACACCGCAAGGTTTAAAAAGTGTACCATTGAAGGCCTTAAGTGTATTGTGTGATTCAGTGAGAGTAGGAGAGCCAATATATTTCCAACAAGTGACAGACATAATGCAAGTTAAGGCTCCTTCATCAATAACAATTCGACAAATATTTTTGTTTTCAACAACATCTTGGATCTTAAATGTTAACTGAGGAGGGAGCCTTGGAACGTGATCTTCCAAGTTAAAGATTATTAAATTAGTATCCATGGGATCAATTCCACCAATGGCCTTTAATAGTTCCTTTTATTGAGAAGGGAAACTTTAAATGAATTGGAGAGCTGACATTGCAGAGGGTTCTTGTGCAAGGTCTTCTACAATACTATAGTTTTGGGTAGCACGTGCATGAGGATTGAACATGGAATTTTGAACAATGCCCCTGAGAGGAGGGAAAAGAACTCTATCGAGACCTGGTCTTTCGAGATGAAGAGGACCATTTGGAGGGGAAGTTGGAGGAGAAGGTTGAACCAATGAAGGTGTGATACCATCAACTTTCTCTTTTGACGGAGAGTAATATTTGGCTCTAGTTTCGATTGCAACTCTATTCTTTTTAGAATCAATAGTACACATAAGAACATAAGAGGTGGTAGAAGAAGAATATTTTTCATGAATGACCAGTTGGTATTGTTGATAAGAAGGGAAAGGCTGTGACAAAATGGTAGGTGTAGAAGGTATCCCGGTCCCTTGGAGGAACTTAGTAACCTCGACATGTCTTGGACAATCTTTCGTGTAATGATCATCACCACAAATAAGGCAGGGGTAACGAGGTTTATGTTTATATTTCTCATCAACAGTTTGTGCTTTGGTTTTATTGGATCGTGGATTATTATTCTTGTCTTCCTGATTCTTACCCTTCCCTTTCTTTTTATTTTGATTTTCCCCAGTAGGCATGGATTGAAAAGAATTAACCTCAGCAGTCTTACCAGTGGGAGAAGTAGGAGAAGGAGTGTTTTGTACAATAGAATTATTAGATTTGGGATTGGTGTGACCAGTGTGTGTAGACTGGGTATCAGCATGAAAGGTGCCAATCACACCATCAACAACATGAGAAGTTGTTGGAGGTTTTGGGGTAGGGTTTGTGTAGCCTTCTCATTCATGAATAAACAAGATCTAGATACTGAGCACAAGTGATTGTCTGTTATTCAGTGACAACACCACCCATGGTGACATCACAAACGATAGGTCCAATGAGTGATTTGGTAAACCACTCAGCCAATAGCTGATCAGGAATGGGAACTTTGATTAAATATCTTCTCCTCCTCCACTCATGGATCGAAAATGAGTGGATGAGGATTTCTTGAAAGAACTCAAAAATTTTTGGTTCCTGTCTCATATTGAATTGACAATTGGTAATGTGTCAAAAAGGACATGGCCAAGGTGTTAAATTCATTGAAGAAACCTCACAGTAGCTCGATGTACCATTTTGTTGTTGAACTCGTGACAGTTCATTGGAAAAGTCATAATCTGACAGAGTCATCCATCAAGGAGTTGGATGAAAAACACTGATGAAAAGTCATAACATGATTATTTGGGTCTTCTCCTGTTTGAACATCAAATTTAGGGATGTCGGATGGTAACATGGATGGTATGACGAGCCAATAAGGAGACTGTAATATAGGATCATTCAAAATCCTAGATAGATCAGGTAAATCTAAAGTGACGAGAAAAGGAAGCTGTTGGTTCACTTGTGGAAACTAGTAGTTTTGAGGGTGAAGCCCCATAGGTATACCAATAGGACCATAAGCAGTCTGCAAATAATTAGACAGTCCTAACAGATTCGGTTGTGGAGGATTTTGAGGCATGTAGCCCACAGGGTTGGGTTGATTAGGGGTGTTCCCTTGGAAAGGAACATTAGATTGAAAGTTTTGACCCCAAGTGGGATTCAAAGAACCTGGATACGATTGAATGAGGTTAAGGGGTACAAAAGAATTGACTTGAGGATGTTTCCCCCTAGACAGTGGTGTATTTCCTTAGAAAGGAGGATTCCAAGGTTGATTTTGTAACACAGGTATGTTTTGTCCATAAAGTGGGTTATGGGCTCCAACTTGAGGTTTCCCCCTAAGTTGAGGTTGTCCCCCAAATTGAGGTTTCCCCCTAGCTTGAGTTTGATCTCCAACAGGAATCTTAAAACCAGAAATGACATAATGACTGGTGCCTCCAATTGGATTGGATCCACTAGGGTCGGGATGGTGGTGAGATCCTCCTATCAAAGGTGGAGGAGGAACGTAAAGCCCTTCGGAGAGAGTCTGGGTAGGTGTAGGAACAAACTGACTGGCAACGTTATACCTAGGAGGAACAAAAATTCCAGAACCTCCGGATGGAACCTAGGTAGAGATAGCAATGGATGTATTTAGATCTCTATACCCAGGGGGAAGTGATGGATTTGGTCTAGGTGGAAGTGATTTCCCAATCGGAGCTTGGGAGATAACCACATTTCCAGTAGGAATTACAGTATTTTGAGGGACCATAGTAGAATGGGCCATTT
>CBVK0100357468.1:0-12782 GCA_900067695.1 Picea abies
GATGAATTTTACAAGTGGAAAATGAGGAATTTGGCCATTGGCAGCCCCTGAAAATCAAGGATTTGTAAAGTTGCAAAAATTCCCAAAGGGGGGGAAAGACCTAGGCACTAGATGATTTTTCATATACAACATATGGGAGGAGGAATGACACTGCTTAGTATTCTAGAGAAAGGAGATAACATGTTGTTCTAAGCATTGTTTTGAGTGTGAGTCGAGGAGAAATTCTGACCTGAAATAGGACTATAGAAAAAGCGGAGCATTGGAGTTCACCCTCATGGATTCATGGTCAGGCTAGGGGGTGAACGAAGCAAGTAGATTGGTTATTTTTCTCTATGGTTGGGTGGAACTTGGCTGTTCCATTTGTTGTCCCAATGCTTTGTTCAGATAGGTACATCTAATTACTCCTTGTTGAATGGTTTTATTGGTTAATAGCTGGTAGAATGAAATGAATTGTAGAATAATCCTTTACAGTTTGAATTTATTCATTGAGTAAAGCTAAGAAAGCTACTATGTGTGTTAGTTGTTGATGAATGCGTGAAAATTTCTTAGTCATGTGATGTAATCTATGAACCTCAAAAGGAAAGAAAATATCAGTTCGATCTGTTATTGATATTAGGAGTATTTTGGTATAAGTATGAATGTAGTTTAAAGTATAAGAATGCATAAAGGTTTATAGGTTGCAATAAATCTAAACAGAGAAATGCTTGTGTATAATTTTATAGGTTGCAATAAATCTAAACAGAGAAAAATTATTACCGTGATAATCATAATCTGTACCATATCTGGATATATATATATATATATATATATATATATAGAGAGAGAGAGAGAGAGAGAGAGAGAGAGAGAGATTCACTTAAGGAATATTTAAATTGTATCAAGACCAAATGCAATTTTGCAGTGAATACCATAATAGAAATATATATATATATATAACTTCCTATACAGACCTTCAGAGCTACATAAAAATATAATATAAAAAAATCTTTAGATGCTTGGACCACTTGAGACTTCAAGTAAACTTCCATTGATAAGACTATACCAAAGGCATAAAAAACTACAATTCATTTTTACCACAATAAACCATAAACAAAGTTTCAATGTAATATGAGATTATTACATTGATTGCTCAATATATAACAGTGTTTGTTGGGTTGTAGGAAAATATCTACATTCATTTATAATAAGCTAATAATCAATTTGTATAGCCATAGGCTTTTGATCCATTTCTTTACAACAAAATACCTTGGGTAAGGACCCAGTACCACTTGAAAACCGAACCTAAATCTTCCAAAACTAAAACACTGGAATTAGAACTTGAATACTCGAATACCTTTTTCGAGCAAGGCGATATCTGGATCTGTTGACCAGAAATTTTTTATGTCCTACAAGGGTAATCAACAGTTAGTAAACAAGATTATGAAGAATCAATGAATTAATAGAAAATGAAATTATTTCGAGAATCAGTAAACAATGAAATTAAATATGAAATATCAAGCAATGTTTAGGAAAGAATGCACAAAACTTATTATTAAAGAGTCAACACCAGGTTAATACTTAAAATGAGGTTGACGTGGGGTGTTTGTTTCTCCATCAGTGGTGCTGCAGAAATTATCCACAATCCAAAGGGGAGGAGTGAACATTGAAATAACTGATGGGTACCCTCGCATTGGAAATAGGGGTCCCATCATTAGTCTTGTAATCGAAAAAAATTTAAATCAATTGGTCATAATGAATCAGGTAGATAGAACACTATTAAACATGTAATATGTAATGCATAACCAAAACTCTAAAGTCTTCACAGTATAAAATATGTCCCACGGAATTGCCCAATTTAGACCACAGATAAGGTTGTGAGTTCTTGTTCTCATATTTATTAAAACTTACAAACTGATGATAAAGCAAACACAATCAAGAAATTTTTTTTGGACATATAAACCACTTGTTATCTATGCTAAAGAAGAGAAATTAGACAAATAACTTGCAAAAATTACATAACAGAGAGCAAGGGTAAATCCTTTAAATTGTTTAAATTTTGGAGTAACTACCCACAGTGGAAGTCTTAAGACTGTAACATTTTTCGCACAAGTTCGAGAAAGGTAACTCGATAGATTTATTAAAACTACATAGCGGCAAGGAAAACCTTATCGAAATCGCAAGATTGAATTATGACTTTATAGCATTTAATTCGAAGATGCAAAACTTTCATAGTGAGTCGGATGCGTAACCTCTTCCAGAGTCAAGCGTTCGAAAGCTCTTGACTTAATGAAAACAGTAAGAGTAAATTTGTAACATATATCTACAGAGATTACCTTCAACAAAATTAGGAACGTCGTAGAGAAATATTTAACCAAGTGGGATTCTTAGACAAGAGGTATGTCGAGAACCCTAATTAAAAAAATCAAGTAGGAGCAATAAAATTCTAGGTCCCGATTTTTCTAGCAAAACCCTCATGATTTTTTCAAAGGATAAATTTGAGAGAACATGCAATGAATAATAATCCATTGTCACTTACAAAAGACACTACAAGTATGAAATGTTAGGGTTACTGTATAAGTCTCGAGCAGATTTCATCCACGGGGTTTCGACATTTGGCATGTCATGAGTGACTTCAAAGAAAAAATTACTAGAATAAGCTTTAAGAAGTAGTTTGAGGATGGTTGTTTATGAAAAAAAACCTAACAATGTGATGGGGCTATCCCTGAATTCAAGAAAACTGAACCTCCTTGGTAAACTACATAAAGAGCCTCAATGAGGAGCAGAAGTGGAGGGTGGTTACAATCATAGGATAAGCTAATATCGTGACCACCACAAGATGGGCTACAGTTATACAATACACAGAGTGGGGATGGAACATATCCAGGAAACAAAGGATAAGCGAAACTCAACTAATAGTTACAGAGACTCTCATTAACAACTGACCCTTCGAACTACCTACTTATAGGAAAACATAATCATTAGAGGAGATGAAAACTTACCTGGTAACGTAGGAGAACCATATGGTTGCACACCTTTCTTCCTGCATTACACAGAACAAGAACCTTTCTAGTCACCTTTCCACTTTGTTTTTACAAACAAAGAAGCCTTGCAGAGGTTGACACTAGGTAGTATTACCAAATGCAAAAGTGCCAAAGAAAAGTGAGACTTAATTACCAACAACCTCTTGCATCAAAGAGTAATGGTGAAGGGATACGTCGGTACACTTCCATGTAATTAAATGTGCTTGGCACATCCACATTGGTCACGACAAACTAGGATCGGTACAATTGTAGAACACTAATAACTTTCAAAAACCACAGGTGTTATGACATTTATGGACCAGTCTGACTTCGCATTTAACCAAACCATAAATATTGTTAGTGAAAATCCCTGTCACTAAGTAGGGCGAAGACATTGTTGTACAGAAGGATTGGGTTTGTGTTCAATAGGTTTCCAAGTCTAGAGTTATGATTTTTCATCTTGATGGAATCTCAACCCTCAAGGCTGTGCATCATATGGATCAAGCCTGATATTTACAACTGGCGTATTTTAAGTTTCCCTCCAACTACCATGTTAAGGTTTTAGTGAAAGAGAAACTACCAAGAATGACCTTTTAATGTAACAATTAAAGTGTGCATTACAGTAAGAGCATAACTGTTGAATCAGATCCATATAGTTCCCTTTTGGGTAACGTTGAAAACTATGGAGAAAACATAAACTAGCATAAATATTGAATTCATGAAATATGCTACCTTGCTTGACTATAAACGTAGGTAATATATATATATATATATAGGATTTTGGTAAGGATCATATGTCCATCGATGTTTACAACGAGTATTGATATATCGGTTTTAAAACTATAGATCAGAAAGAATGCATGTGTAAGGGAATGTTTTGTGGTAAGTTAGTAGTAATCCTTAATTGGATATGAAGTGGAGGGTATTAAGATTTGATTTAAAGTAGAATCCATGTTAGGTTAGATTTCCTATAGACCTGTGGAATTTACCAAATCACAGTTCTCTCAAGGATAGATAAATCTCTAGTCTGTTGAGACGACTATTGTGACATGTACCAAATTAATTTAATAAGTATGACTTCGCGAGAAGGATATCAACTTGTTATTATCGATTATAGGTTTAAAACAATTAAATATATCAGAGTAAGGAATTATTAATGCACCTATCAATTTATTTTTTATTTGGTAAATTTGGCGTACATTACATACAAACCTGGTAATGATGTGTGATTCAAGGAACAAAATCACCTAATGTTCGCTGATGGTTTTCAAAGGGATTGCTTCACTCCATATAGTGAAATAATAAATGGTCCTTAAAATGTGTTTATGAAACTACGATGAGTTTGGATTGATCTTCATGATAACGTTCAACCACTACTACTAGAAGGGGCGTTCGATGATGAAAGGTTGTAAGGGGAAATCAACTTTATTTTCTCTTCGAGTTGAGGTTTGGCCCTGCTAGCATTTCCTATCATATGTAATGACATATTTATATAAGGAAGGCCAGTAATGTATTTCTTTGAGGATTTTTTGTGAATTAGTATCCACACCATACCTTCCTCCTACGGGTATTTCATGGAGCTTAGACAAGACTTTCTCAACATCCCTTTTCTCCGGGAACCTAAGGAAAACACCATCATAATTTTTTTTGTATAGAATTCCATGTATCAGTTGATATTGGGTGGATTGATCCTTGGAGCTCTTTTATTCTTAGGGTCTAGATAATGTGGAGTTGATCCATGAGTCAAGTAATATTTCATTTCATAGAACCAAGGGTATGAAACAACTGGGATGTTGCATACTTCCTTTTTAAATAGCTCAGTATCTTGATAGATATCATATTCATGATATTCAATGCAAGGTAATTATGCAGCTATTTTGCATATCCATTATCCTTTAACAATCTTCACATGTTTGATATCAAGTTCATATTATTGTAGATATGTAATCCAATTTTCTCTCTTTTCTGCCAGATCTTTTTGTACTAGGAGGTTCCCAACAGCTGGGTAAGGATCAATAACCTTAGTTTTAGATTTGAGTAAGAATGAATGAAAGTGTTTAACATACTTGAACACCACATATGTATGCTTATCAACTTTAGGATAATTCAACTCAACTATTTGTAGACCTAAAGTAATAAAAGCCACATGAAACTTGTCTCCTTTCAAGTTCTTCTTTGTTAAGACCATCACAAATGTATTATGGGAGGAAAATGTGTAGAGACTGAAATATCAATCAAAATATGGACTTAATAGTGATGATGCTTGATTAATATCTTCTTTAATTTTTTCAAAATCCTCCTTTTTTTTAGATCCCCAACTAAATTCAATATTCTTCTTTATCATATCTTGTAGGGATTTGACTATCTCGAAAAAACTAGGTATGAATCGTCTGATGAAATTTATCTTTCCTAGGAAAGACTGTATTGTTTTTTTTTGTGAGGGAGAGGGATCTTAGTGATCACTTCGGTCTTATTGGGTTCAGTTTGCATACCATGTATGGAGATGGTGAAACCCATAAGTTTTCCTTCATTTACGGGAAAATGGATTTCTTGGGGTTCACAGATATGACGTATCTCTTGCATTGATAAATACCTTCTTCAAGTGAGATATATGGTCCTATTTATTCTTTGACAAGATGGTCACATCATCTATGTAAACTACCACAATTTCTCTTAGGATACCTCTAAAGGCAATGTTCGTGACTCATTGAAATGTGGCTCTTGTGTTTATCAGTCTGAAAGTCATATTTCGGTAGGAATGCATTCCCCATTTCATGGCTGATTTTAGGGGCTAAATTTCGCTCGTGGGCTAATTTTCCATGGTTTTTCCCCAAAAAAGATTCAATATTCTAAAAATGATTCACCCAAATTTTATAGGATAAAATTATTTTTCCTTAAAAATCGCCAAAAGTTTATACAAACTATATAAAATCCTTAGAAATTTGAATAATTTTTTTAAAATATCACCAAACATTTATAGTTGCCATATGAAGAATTAGTAAGATTTGCCAAGGTTTCTACATTTTAAAATAAATTTCCATCCTTAAAATCATCCCTTCCCCATTTGGTTATGAAAATTGTATTAAGATGGTCTTCATGAGTTACTAGGACTTGATTATATCCTGAGAATCCATCTAGTAGGGAGAGCATTTTTTATCCCAACATATTTTGTAGAATTTGTTGCATGGGAGACACAAGGTAGTTATCTTTTTATGAGCCTCTATTTAACACAGATCCTGATATCCCCATTCCTTCTAATTATTGACACTAAGTTTGATATCCATTGTGTATGCCTTACTGGAAAAATGATTCTGGCCACCAACAATTTATTTAGCTCTGCTTTAACTTGGGGTTCAAGATAGGGGTGCATCTTTGTCAATTTTTTTTGTAAATACTTGGTTTGATATTTCATGGGAATGACATGTTGTATAATACTTGTATCATATGTATTGAGTTCCTCATAAGTCAAGGAAAAAATATCCTTATATTCTTTAAATAACTTGATGTATGTATGCCTTTCTTTAGGAGAACAATTTTTTCCGAGGTTGACATTTTGAGGAGAAAACTTTGATCCCAGGTTTACTGTTACAAACTACATGTAAGAGTTGTTGGTCTTGTAGTTTTTGACCTTCTTGAATTTTTCTTCAAGGTCATATAATTTTTCTAGTTTGACCAAACTCCTGGGAATATTGTTGGATAGGCTTGTTGCATTTTTTACTTCAACATTATTGTTATTATCGATATTCAGTAGCATGTCTTGTTGGCCTTCATCTATGATGGAATGCTTGAAGGTATCTTTGAGGTTTATAAAATTGATGTGTTGTTGGTCATCATCAAAGACCCTCCAACTTACGATATTGTTTGGAATTGATGGCATGTACAAAAGTTCAACAGAGAAGGATTCAGGCATCAATATTTTTGAGGGTATTAATATGGATGCCACATTTTCCAACTAATCATTGTCAGAATTTAACAACCAGGGAATGATGTTAATATTGAAAGTAGTGAAATATTTAATTATCTCCCAGACCTCATACTGATAATTTTTTATGTGACTTGAAGGGAAATCAATAGTGTTTCCTACGTATCTGACGATGATTTTGGAATCACCAAATATTTTTTCTTTCAAGAAGTTACCTTTCTAAGTCCCTTTACAAGGGCCTGATATTCGGAAGTATTATTGGTGCAAGCAAATTCCAGTATGCAAGAAATTAACATTTTAGTACCTTTCTGATATTTTAGTACATAACCCACTCCTGCACCTTCTAAATATTTTGATGCATCAAAAAATAATTTCCACATATCAGGATCACCTTGTATTATTTCAACTGGTATTTTTGAATTTTCACATTTTTTGGTTTTAAATAGGTTAGTAGATTTAGTGTTTTTTTCTAACTTATCTCTAGAAACTACATTAGTTTGTACATCTCGTGGATTGTTAATTTGATTAGATATATTGCAATTGGACTCAATAATCTGGGTGCAATGAAGGATTTCATATTTTGTGTGAGATTACATGAGAGTTGATGGTTCAGTTGTGAATTTACCAAAAAATTTCGCTAATGAATAATTCCCAATAATGGAATGATTGAACATCACTAGTTCATTTGGATCATTCCAATTGGTAACAACGTATTTCATGTACCTTTCTCTGTCAATCTTGATTTGGTTCATTTTACCATTGAAAGGGAGCCATAAATGAGACCAATCGGTGGTAAAGGAGCCATTTAACATGGTCGGCCAATCTCAACTTAAGATCATTCCATAGTTATCAATAATGTCCAAAACAATTATATCTATGGCTTGATGAATTTTTGGGTTAGTAGACATCCCAATCAAAATGTTTTTCAATTCTTTGATCACCTTAACTTTAGTTCTATCTAATTGGATAATATGAATGTTAGACAGTTCAAGTTTGATGTTAATATTATCATGGACTTTAGGGGAAATGAAATTATACCAAGCTTCTAATTCCATCATGAAATTGTGAACATTCCTATTGAAGACTTCAAAAGTGATGAGAAAAGGAGGAGTGTTGGACCTGGATCTTTGACCTGTTAAGGATGCATTAGTTGCAACCTAAATTTTGGATGGAGTATTATTGTCACACAAAATTACCTTTTTGATTACCCTTTTGGTTCCCAAGTTTGATTCTTGAAAGATCATAGAAGTTTTACCTTGCAACATTCTTATGAAATTTTCTTGGATTTGTCAAATCTTCATGAGTTCAAACAAAGAAATGTCGGCTTCTGTTTTCTTTAGATCTTATAAAAATTCATATTCCAATTTGGCCAATGGTGTAGGTGAAGTATTTGGTTTCATTGTTTGATCTATTGTTTTGGGATTAGAGGAAATGTTCTTAGATGAATTAGGGGTAGTATTGGTTAAAAGATAAGATTTTTGGGGGGTAGTATTAGTGGGAGAAATAGGATTGGGGTACCCGGGGTGTTATCGAGAATATTCTTACTAACACTCCTAATATTTATGACATTTTTTGATACATGTACTTCTTCATATTCTCCAAAATATATTTCCCAAAAAGAGTTTAAATATTGTTCAATTGGCTCGTCATACTCCCGAGGTTCATGTTCTTACTATTCCTGAACTCCATCTCCCTCATTAGTGGATTCAATCATATTGTTTGTTGACAAGGTTTGAAGGTCTTGGAAAATATCTTCCATATTGATACCCTCCTTTTAAGAGGGGAATGATTTGTTGGTTGGGGAAGTGTTGATATATTTATTGGGGGGGACTTAAAAAACAGTTTATGATTGGAAGATCCCTCTCCATTACCCCTTTTAGGTCAATCAAATCATTGGATGGGTTTTTTATGATTATTTCAAGCGATTCCATATCCATCGAATTAGAGGGATTTTTATCCTCACCAGGTTTAGATGCAGAAATTTTACCTTTATCTTTATCTTTAGATAATTCTGAGTTGGAACTACCTTTTAAACTTAAGAGATTTTTCTCAAATTTAAGGGCTTCCTGGAAAGCTTCTTCTAGAGTATCCCTTTTCAAGTTTTTTACATACATGGCCATAAACATGGGTAAACCAAAGGTATATAATTAAATAGTAACATTTTCAACAAGTTTTGAGGCATGTGGGATTCATTTTAAAAAAGTGAGGAACCGTTGATTGTAATCAGTAACTAATTATTTCAAATCCATTTTGACTCTTGACGGCGCGAGAAACCAAGTGGTTTATGTTTTATTTTCACCAAATTTTCACAGGAAAGAATTTTCCAAAGTCCTCAATTTGTAATGGAATCTTCTTCTAGAGACAAATACCATGTAGACACTGTTTCTTCGAAAGTAAGAGGAAATAAACGACATATGACATCTTCGTGGAGAACTCTTTGTAGCCTAATAGCCAACATGAATTTCGTAATGTGGTTCTTGGCTAAATTATTTTTTTTAGGGTCAAATTTAGGTAGGAATATATCAAAGTGTATGGTCATATCACGTTAAACTCATGGAACAATGACCACGTCAACAAAAAACCAAGGCTGGTAGGGGTGAGGATTTTGGTTCACGTTTGCTCTGGCCATGTTTAGGGGATGATATGCAATGACCTAATAGGGGTTATCTTCAAACTCACTCTCATATCCATATGGTTCTTTAGAATTATCCTCCAACTCATTTATGGGGGTTTGAGGGGGTGATTCGAGAGGTGAGGGTGGTATACCTCCTACTTTGTTGACGAGTATATGATATTCAATATTCAATTTTGAAGCCTCGGGGAAATCAGGTGTACCTTCGGGAATGTGATATTCAAGATTCCTAGCCAAATGGTTTTCTCGATAGGAGTAAGGGTTAGAGAAATAGAGATACATATGATGAAGATCTTCTTGTTTTTCTGCCAGAGAGTAATCTAAGGGAATATTTTCAGTTTGTCTTCTACGTTTTCTAGTTAGTTCTCGATTGGTTCATTTGATTGAACACTTGATTAAAAACTTGTTCTCTGAGATAGTTAGGATATGAGGTTGACGAGAAGAGAAATATGCTTTGGGATGAGAGGGAACATGGTGAGTGATGACCTGAAATGGAATATTCTTCGTATACTATGAATTGAAGACATTATGTTCGGAGTAAATTTTATGGGAATTATTTGTGGAGGAAAAAATTACTTGTAGGGGAAAATAGGAAGAATTGAAATTTCTATTTCTAGCCATTCAATTATGTTCCCTCCTCCTAGTGCCATTTATGTCGATGAGACAAAATTACCTATTCAATCAGTTGAGGGAAAACACATTATGGGAGGTCCCAATTAGACCCACTCTCATTCAATGTAGTGCTTTTGACCAAATTTTGTCATGGTTACCAACTTATTAAAATATTAACTAAAATATGAGCCTGAAATATAAATCTGAGAACCAAAGGTTCTCAGATGAATTGAAAAATAATATAAAAGAAGTAAACACAACTAACTAACATTTAACTAATAAATATGATTATTATTCTAAGATGCAATCTCTAAACTAATACTATCTAAATTAACCTATTATGAGTAGGAGCAAACTCACAGAATAAATGAATACAATCAATAATGTGCACAAATTGAGTAGAATAAATTCATGACACTAGTGATACATGAATTTGATAGAATAATCTGTTAGAACCAAGCAATTAATAAACTTAATGACATTACACTATTGTTGTACTCATCCTGAAAAACCATGATAGATGTAAAATGAAAACATTAATTTAGAATTAATTCATCAACTAATATTCACAGTATACAAATAGAGAGATTCATAAACAAAAAAATCTCATTCACACATATGAATACCAAAATCTTCCAATTTAGAATGTCTCTTTGATTCAAATTAACTTGCAGCAAAAATACTATCTTTCTAGCTTCAAAAACCGAAAGCCCTTTCAAATGGGCAGCGCTCCCTTTATACAGTGAGGGGAGAATATTTACAATCATTTCTCATGGTAATCATAGAAATTTAAGTCGTTTCACAAAAATGACTCTTCATTTTCCAGAAACAATTACAATTACAGAAGAAAATAACATCTAGAGAGAAATGAGGAATTTTGTAATCATGACATGGTCTGCTCATGTTGTTGGTCTTGGTACTCCTTCCAAGTGGAGTATTCGTTTGAAATGCTCTCTATCTTTCTTGATTGCAATTTGTCTAATATTGATTCTTTATTACATACTTTGGCAGACACTTCTTGATATAAGTGCCTCGTTGAGGTTTTTACAAAGGATTGAATCTTATGGGTGAGCCAGGTAGGAAACAACATATGTTGTTCAAATGATTTTTCATCAAATAGAATCAAATCCTTAATGCTTGGTTGATTGTATCTCTTTACATCTTCCACCTCAATCGCCCTGGTGCTGACATAATTTGTTTCATCTATAGATTGCATTGGTTGTACCCCTACCTCTGTGATGAGATCATTAGCATATTTCCTCAGTTGTGCACATGTGCCAATAGCTACTCCTTGGGTGGAATAGACACTCATGAATCTGATAGGTTTGATGGTGTCAAAAATCATTTAGTAACCGAGTCTTTCTCTTTTCGAGTAAACTGGTAGGGAGGTAGGTGGAGGTCGAATCATGTCTTGCCAATTTACCATCTCCTCAAAATCCTCGCTAGCTTCCCAATATATTCCTTAAGTCTCTATCATAGTATTTTGTAGATTAAGTTGTTCTTTCCACTCTACCCATATATTGATCAATATATTAAGGATTTCATTATTTTCCTTTGTTATATTTTCGCTGACAACTAGCACTTGTTCTTTGATGGAATCCATGGTACATGTCGAGGCTCTAGTATTTTCTAGAGCGACATTAAGTTTATGTCATTCCACTGCTAACTCATTCTTTTGGGGGTCCCATAGGATCTGCATCCCCTTTTCAAACTCTCCATTCAAGTGGCCTCTTTGTGCTTGTAGATCACCATTGAACCTAATTGAATTTAGACCTTTAGCTGGTTTGACAACTTCCCAGATATATATGGCGAGTTGGTATTTTACGCCTTTTAAATATGTTTATAAATCTATTACGGGGTTCCTGTATATGTGCATGGAATTATTTACCTCCAGAACAAAGGAGTCATTTAATCCTACAAAGGAATTGAGTGTTGAAGTTTCTTGAACCATGTTCTCTTCAGGATCAGGGCCGACCTTCCATTCCAATATCCTTTCTCCATATGACTTTGACTTGGTGTCTTCTCCTGTTTTTCTTTTATCTGATCTCTTCTCGATGCTTCTAGTTCTATTTTCAAAGTAATAGTCTCCGATAGAGACTACACATCCTTCAAAATTGAGAGCTTGAGAAGAGAGGGAGGAATGCCATGCTATGGAGATTATGGGGGTATACTCTGGAGGAGTTCTATTCATAATGCTTAGGTTTGGTGTTTGAAAACACAGGTATTCCAGCAGAGGACGAACACATTCAGTAACCACTCACATAACCAGATCAAAGATCAACACTTCGATGTTTTCACGTGGTAAAACCCCTATGGGGAAACATCCATTGCCCCAACCAACACGACCACTTGGAGCAGTTTATTAATGCAAAGAAAAATATTACAGAGAGATTTTACAAGAGTGTTTCTCACAATTGATCATCGCCAAATGACCTTCCATGCTCTTTAAATAGAGATCATGGACCAATCGGATGTTAAGCCATAGATCAGTGGCTATTAAGATCGAGGAGAGTATGAATCTTCATATTACTCTATGTCGGGAACATATCGTGACCGTTGTATTTCCTAACTACAAATGCATACTAATGCATGCTAAGGAAACACACTTTTACCTAAC
>CBVK0100357469.1:0-12782 GCA_900067695.1 Picea abies
AAATCTTACTCTTAGAAAATATAGCAAGGGATCTCACACACCCACTAGTGCTCATCCACTAGGGGCACATCCACCTGTGCTCAGCCACATGGACATCCAAGTCAACAGATCTTTATCTCACCACGTCCCACAGGAAAATTATCTGGACAGACACTCACTAGTGCTCAACCACTAGGATCACGTCCACCTGTGCTCAATCACATGGACGTCCTACTCAACATATCTCTATCTCACTGAGTCTCACAAGAAAATCATTTGGAGTACCACATTGTCTCAACTCTCTACACAGAGGAGAACAGTAAACCCATCACATGGGATCCTTCACCCCTCATAGGGGTACAAATCATTTCATCTCAAACGACACACCCATCTCAAGGGCATATTCCCTTCTCAGGGGCACACATCGTTCCATCTCCATCTCAGAGAGAACGACACATCCAACTCATGGGTATCTTCCCTGCACAGGGGTACACATTGTTCCATCTTCATCTCAGAGAGGAACGATACACCCATATCATGGGCACACCCAACTCATGGGCTCTCTCACATGCCAAATCACTCAGTATGTGTCCTGGAGGATGTCTCATGCAACTGTAATCATCAACACATCTATGCAACTAATGTTGGAATATGTAACTCCCACTTGTCTTAGGTGTGACCATATTTGTGCTTATTATGATTATTTGTCATAATTAGGTAGAGTTCATCTCTATGTAGAGTTTGTTTCCTAGTCTTTGAGAAGTTGGAACTAGTTGGATTTGAGAGATTCTCTCCAACTTGATGCTTCCTAGATTGATGTGAGGTTGAGATATTTTCTCAACCAAGTAGATTGTCAGATTAAGATAGTTTGTCTATCTTAAACAAAGCTTATGTATTTATATATACTTTATTTCATAGTTCAACAAAGTACTCAACACAACTTTGGTTTTTGTAACTATGTCTACCGGGCTCTCTCATGTTTTCTTTCATGGTATGAGAGTGGCACTAGACTCCCTCACTAAAGGGTCCAAGAAAATGGAAGGGAAATGGAAACCTAGAGGAGTTTAAAATAGGAGAGTAGAGTAAATAGTCTGAGTGTGTGAATTGATTGTTTGTCCATCACCAAGAGGAGAGAGCCATGATTTCACAAGTCAAGCCACCTTGCTGCTCGAGGAAGCCGCTTGGATTATGTGCGAGAATTTTTTACCAGTGAACCCATACCACACAATTGGCCAAATGAGGGCAGCGTCCACTGCTTTTCGATCAGAAGAAGCTCAAATACGGAGTTGGATATGGCGCTGCGATGTTATTTACGGATGAAAATGCCATGGGGAATGAATCTGGCTGTGTGTGTAGTGGACGTGTGAAGAGGTGTCAATTATTTATTACCTGTGTTGAGATGTTCCGACCTGTGTGAACGATTGTTGAATGATGGATGCCACCCCAGCAATTAAGTGCTGCCGGGTATGAGGCCTGACAGCGTGGAAGAAGCTGCAGACGTGTGAAGATCCAATACACTGTAAAAGAGAACTGTAGAAGTGAAAGCCTCGAGCATAGAAGAGCACAAGCGTGGAGAAGAGAGCAAGCGTTGAGGGAGTCGCGAGCAGAGAAAAGCACCGAGCTTCGATGAAGTAACGCGAACCAGATTGGCAGAGGAATCAAACCGAGTCTGAGTGGAATCGAAGAGAAGGAAAGAAGGTCCACAAACCGGAGGAGTAGTAACTCCATAAGGATATCGTCTGTCTGCCAAACATGGTTATTATGGCTTCGTCCGACGAGGAAGAACTGATGTACATGGTTGCAAAAGCTGTGAAAATCGAATATCGACCCAGTTTTTTTATGTTCCGTAGGGCCAACAGAGTAGGATTGCCAAATTTTCCCCTGAATAACAAAGGTCTTTCTAGATCGACAGAGGGCGCATGTAGAAGGAACCCAAGTTGCAATTATAGGGTTTGGTGCCATAATACAAAACTGTCTTGTAGCAGAGAAAAAAATTCTAAATGAACACGATAGCATATCAGTCACCATTGCAAATGCTAATTTCTGGAAGCCTTTGGATGGATATTTGATCAAACAATTGGTCAAAGAGAAAGCGATCCTATTGACAGTGGAGGAGGAATCCATTGGGGGTTTTGGATCCCATGTATCGCATTTTCGGGCTTTGAATGGGCTACTTGATGGAAAGATTAACTGAAGGGAAGTTTATCTACAATCAAGTTACACAGTTTTGATTCTAGCTAGGAAGTTTGAATTGTTTTCTTAAACATGTTGATACAATGTTTGGAGATGACAGGGAAACTTAGATTCTAATAGAGAATCCATAAATGTGGTAGTAAAATTATTTGGCCATGGTAAAATTAACAATGGTATTAGAATTTATTGGCAGATTGTAAAGCTAAACACATTGAGTCTAGTATGCATTGTTAGAATTGACTGATCTAACAATTGCATGTTAAAGTGTGCATAGGATGCATTGTTAGAATTGACTGATCTAACAATTGCATTGTTAGAATTGTCTGATCTAACAATTGCGTGTTAAAGTGTGCATCGGATGCATTACAATGAATTGATACTCACATTGAATGTCCAAAGGTCAAATAAAGAGATGAAGACTCCAAACATGTGAACAACTGAAGGTGAGGATGCTCACTAGTTGAAGTCTTGCTTAGCAATATTTTGGTGAAGTTTTTCTTAGCAATATTTTGTGATGTAAAATCATTCCTTAATAAGGGTGTGGTAGTTGGAAGGGAAATTTTAACTACATGTTATCCCTAATGGTGTATTGATAGTAAATTTTTTGATTAATTGATGTAAGGTTGACTTAGATATTGAGTTGCTCAATCTTTACAGTCATGATACCAGTGTTTGGATCAAAGGTACAGTTGGTTCCCACGTGGTATGAGTTCAACAATTCTATAATTGAATGGAGGAGAATGGACATTTTTTGGTTATGTGATGGAAGAAAGTTGCATTGTTGTCTTGGAGAAACCATGATTTCATGATGGCAGACATAAGTTTGAGTTTGAATGGTAACCAGGAAGAATAAACAACAAAGAGTTTATTCCAAGGGAAGTTGGTGACAATGGCACTAGTTCTTGTAACTTGTGCTAATGACTTGAATAAAATAGACTCAATATCATATGTTAATGTGAGTCACACTTTTGTAGCAATTCTATGATGTAATGTTTATTGATATGATGTATGGGTCCTTGAAATGTTGGAGATTGTAGCTAGTATCTCCATGATATGGAGTATGTAATGTATGTACATGTATCTATGTAACTTTTAAAGGACATATTGTTCTAATACCTCATTAGGAATGCATACCCCTTTGTCATGTATCCCTATTGATTTGTAGTGTAGAAAATCTATTATAGAATTCTTTAAACACTTGTAAGAGTGAGCCATGTCATGGGTCGACTAAATGCTCTATGAGTGAACTTTGGAAGGTTCCTAGAAACCATGAGTTTCACTTTCAGTGGGAGTTCATCAAGAGGTTGAATGAACCATGTACCTCAAGGACATCCTATTATACTAGCGATTGCAACGCCTGATGACCCATGCATTCCACTGAATGGTTGTTTCTTTATATGGACTTTGGCAATTTGGTGATGCATGATTGAGGTATGAAGAGAAAGTAATAGGTTGGACCAGACATACAATTTGTTGATAGGAGGTGCTTCAATTTATTGGAGTGGTGATTATGAAGAGTTGACTTGACGATGGTAAATACAAGTAGTCATTAAGGGGGAATTGACAGGTGCTTAAATTGACATACTTTCAACACCACTCTAATATTTTTTTTCTTACCATTTTCCATTGATCATTTCCTTTTTGATATTTTTCTTATCGAGTTTTACCTCACCTTTCATTAAGGTACAAATATTTCCCCATATTCTATTTATACCCTATTATTTCATATTTATTAAAGGAACTAGCTACTTTCATGTACTAATATTGCTACATAGGAGTAATACAGTAGCCACAACTCTCGTTGCAATCCCTCTCTATTGTTGTGATTCTTGACAAAATGCAATTTCTGCAACTCCAAGAACACTCTTTATTGTTGCGATTCTGAGTACAAATTATGTCAGCAGAGTAGTCAAAATTAGAGCTCACAATTAGGAAATGTTCCTCACATGGGAAAGTGACACGAGGCAAGTGGAAAACCAGGAAGATAAATTATAACTGAGAGAAATTCTAAGTGCATTCTCAGTTGCTGCAACTTTGGACTGCTGCAATTCAAAGAACACTCTTTGTTGTTGCGACTTAGAGTCTACCATTGTTGTGATTTAGAGTACAAATTCTTCCAACACAATATTCAAAACTATAGACGATAATTAGGAAATTCTCCTCACATGGGAAAGTGATAGGAGGGAAGTGGAAAAGAAGAAAGATAAATCGGTTTTCTTACCAACTCTTGCTCAACTGATCTAAGTCAACACATGCTCGATTCGTACTAAAATTTGACAATTTCAATGTAAACAGATGAACACTCGATTCTCATGGTTGTCGATCTAAGTCAACACATGCTCGATTCGTACTAAAATTTGACAATTTCAATGTAAACAGATGAACACTCGATTCTCATGGTTGTCCATCTATCCCTTTATTATACTTTAGACATCAATTGTACTATATAAACACCCTATCTCCCTTGAGCTACAGGGAGGAAGAATTATTCTAGCAATATCATTCGATTGTTATTGTAATTTTTAGATTTTTGGAATATAATTTATATTTTTCTCTTGTTAGCATGTTAATGTGTTGGTGATCATGTGATTTTGATTTTGTAGCTCAATTCCTTGTCTAAGGGGGTAGGGCCCCCTCCTTATTGAAGTATTTTCTATATATTAGTGTAGGATTTAGCATTTCAATCCTGTTTGTTTTATTTCATAGTTGTTTTTCTTTCATAATTTGTTGCAATACCATATTCGTAGAATAGTTCATAATAATTGAAGTGTGATTGATTTTAAGTTTCATAAGATCTTAAGTTGAAACTCAGTGCTTGATTCTATCTGTACAAGTTTGCAATTACATAAGTTGCTATAACTCTTGTTATTCACATCATTGTAATGTAGTTTTGTGGCTGTAACTCTGGATTGTGATGACTCGTCTCATTATCTCCTTTAGTGTTACAACTTTGTAGTTGCAACTCACGTCATTGCAACTAAAATCTCTATAATGTTTTTTTTGTAACTCTTGTCGTTGTAATTTCTTTCACATTGAAGCTTCATTGTTGCAACTAGTTTTTCTGCAACTCATGTTGCTATGATTTATTTGTGCTACAACTTCGTTGTTACTACTCCACTTGCAATTAGACTTTATTTTGTTTTCTTTCTAACTTGTGATAGACTTAGTTTTCAAGTGTTTTTGATTGAATATTGATTTTTTGTTGAATGTGCGAACACATAATTTAATTTTAAGAAGTTTGATTTACTTTCCGCAAGTGTGATTTAATTTTAGCTAGTGTGATTTACTTTCAGCCAGAATGATCTAATTTAGCAAGTGTAATTTACTTTCCGCAAGTGTGATTTAAATTTCACAAATGTGACTTTCCTTTCGTGCAAGTTTGATATTTATTTTTTTACAACTCAAGAAATAGTATAGTTTGGTGACTTAATTAAGTATCTTAAATCCTTGATTTGTGACATTAAAAGTAATACAATTTTTTAGCGAAAAAAAAACACTACTCTTGCATATACGGTGCACGACAATTAGTAAGTAAGATACGACCTCATATTGATAGTTATATGTACAACTCTTCAATTTCTCCCTAAGTTGATTATGAAGTAACTGAAAAGTCCGTGAGGAGTGTTGGAATATGTAAGTCCCACTTGTCTTTGGTGTGATCATATCTGTGATTAATATTATTATTTGTCATGATTAGATATATTTGGTATCTACTTAGAGTCTGTTCATAGTCATTGGGAAGTTCTTGGAACTAGTTGGATTTGAGAGATTCCCTCCAACTAGATGCTTCCTACATTGTTGTGATGTTGAGATATTTTATCAACCAAGTATATTGTGAGATCAAGATAGTTTGTATATCTTGAGAAAAAACTTGTATATTTATATGTACTCTATTTCATAGTTTAACTTAGTGTTCATCACAATTTTGGTTTTTGTGATTGTGTCTACTCTCCCTCTCATGTTTCCTTTCACAATGATGATTCAATAGCCTTATTAATGGTCTCTCCACTAAAATAAATATACTAAGGCAGTTTCCTGTACTGTCCCTTTGACAATCCTAGCTCTTTGTTTAACAATTGAGTTATTCTATTAGAGAATACTAATTAATACTTGTTACTAACAACAAATGTTTCTACACGAGTTTCACATTTCAAACGAAAGAACACAAGTTTGTGGGTCTTTCCCACCTTTAACATAAAATGAGTGACACACAAAAAAAAAACATAAAACAATCAGCCCCAATTCATCAAATCAATCCAACCAATGATTATCACCATTTCATCCAATTTTATCAAAACAATATGCCAACCATAATATTATCAATAATAACAAATTAAATTAAATTAAAATAATACCAATTTTTTATTAAATTAAATCAAAATATTAATATTGTTTTCTCATATTACAATAAGGTAATAGATTGGTTAACAACAAGCCTCTAAGCCATTGCAAATGATGATTGAACATTGATGTAGAGGATAACAATTATTTATCTAGACTACCGACAATAAAACCAATTGACCAAATAATTATTATATCATGTAAAACTTATCATCAATATTTACGTCAATAGTTATGGAGATATGTATAATAACCTATAATCGAGCATAGAGTAGGAATAATCTTCTTACTAGATTCAATAAGACGTTTATAATTGGGGGTCGAGTATGAAGAATCTTCTTATTAGATTCAAGGAGATCCAGGAAAAATATACAACCAAGATGAATTAGAATGCAATAGAGTATGAAGAATCTTCTTACTAGATTCAAGGAGACCTAGGATAAATATACAACCAAGATGAGTTAGATTGTATTCGTAAAAAATCAGCATTTAAAAAATTAAGAAAATACTAAAAACGTGTTATTTAGAGGTGTTCGATGTTAAGCTTAGATGGTCAACTTGTGCTAACGTTTTGGATTTTTGAGCTTCAAGGGGCTTTTTAAACTTCGAGGTAGTCGATGTGCGAGAGTTGGTGGATGGTTGTAAACATTTTTTGGAATTTGGGTGGTGTGGAAAGTGTAAACATTGTCAGGCATTCACGGGGTGCATGGCAATTGGGAAGTTGTAAACTTTATTTGGAATTCAAAAATGGAAGTGGGTGCAATCTACCACTTCAACACTTGGATCTCACTTCTTCTTTCATACAAATTGCAAAATATAAAAGTGGTGTTGTTACTATACAATATAGAAGGTGGTTTTTGGATAGTCCCCACTCCTTTTGGTTCAAACTCAAGCAGATGCAACCATTCAGTAAATAGAGCATGCACACACAAATGAACTATGGAGTTGTTTAACTCTTTTTGAAATTCACATAAAATTGAAATTGTGAAACACATACTATGAGGTAGTTCTCTAAGACATTCCGTTCTTCACCTACCTAATAAATTCAATATTACCTATATTGTGTGTGCATTTAAGATTCCTATCCTCTATCATATTTGGTCAAACAAGTAAGGGAGGAATTACTCCATTTAACACTCCCCCTTAATTTCGACCATTACAAAAATCAACACAAACTGTGCCTAAGTGTTGTCTCTGAAATTCAAAAGTATTTCTTCCCAATGGTTTGGTGAACATATATGCTAATTGTTCTTTCAAACCACAAAAATGTAGCATAATGCTACCATCATTGACAAGCTCGCAGATGAAATGATGGCGAGTGTCTATGTGTTTAGTCTTGTGATGAAACACATGATTCTTAGATAATGCAATTGATGAACTGTTGTCACAAAATATAGAAGTTGGCTCCTTTTCTTCATGTGAAAGATCACTAAGGATACTTCTCAACCAAAATGCATGGCATGCTTCTGAAGTTCTTTTTGCCACATACTTTGCTTCTACTAAAGAAATTGTGACGATGGGTTGTTTCTTAGAATCCCGCGAAATCAAGCCTTTACCAAACATAAATGCATACCCAGAAGTACTTTTCCTATCATCAAAACTACTTGAAAAATCACTATCTGTATATCCAACAAGTGAATCATATTTCGAAGTCGAATACCAAATTCTATAATCTGTTGTACTTGCAATATACCACAAAATTATTTTTCCAACATTCCAATGAGAGATTTTGGGATTCTCCATAAATCTAAGAATTAAGCTTACTGAATACATAATATCTCGCCGGGTAGCTGTAAGGTACATGAGGCTTCCTACAAGCTTCTTATAGAGAGTATAATCAATTTATGTTCCTTCATCTTGCTTAATTAATTTTGTACCTATTGCAATTGGTGTATTTGTTGGCTTGCATTTGTTCATTTTGAAAATTTTCAAAATATCAGAGGATATTTTCGCTGAAAGATAAAAATTCCCTTTTCATATTTTTTAAACTTCAATTCCCAGAAAATATTTCATGACACCAAGATTAGTCATTTCAAATTCACTTTGCATGGCTTCTTTGAATTCACTCAACAACAGATTTCATGTATAAATCATGTCATCAACATAGAGACAAACTATCAAAATATTACTTCTTTGGTCTCTTTTGGTGTAAAGTGTGGGCTCATTGCTGCTCATGTTGAACCCATTGTTGAGAAAATAAGTATCAATGCCACTATACCAAGCTCTTGGAGCTTGCTTCAAACCATACAATGCTTTCTTCAATTTGTACACTTTGTACTCTTTACCTCTAATCTGAAATCGTGGTGGTTTATCCACATAAAATTCTTTCTTTAAAAATCCATTTAGAAAGGTTGATTTAATGTTCATTTGATAGAATAGACATTTGTTTTGAGCTACAATTGCCAAAACTGCTCTGACAATATCCAAATGTGCTATTGTAGCAAATGTTTCTCCATAGTCAATACTAGGTTGTTGAGCAAACCCCTTTGCTACACGTCTTGCCTTGTGCTTCTCATCTTTTCCTTTCTCATTGAATTTTGTTTTATACACCCATTTAACTCCAATGTTGGTTTTCCATATGGGAAGATCCACAAGATTCCATGTGTTGTTTCTTTCAATTGTTTCAATTTCTTCGTTCATTGCATCAACCCATTTTTCTTCCTTTACCGTTTCTTCAAAGTATACTGGTTGACATGATAAAAAAACAAAGTGTGCTTGTTGATCCATGTCATCATTCTGCTCATAAATTTCTCTCAAGCTTCTTGGTCTTTGGGTCCTTAAGTTTGCTATAGTGGGATCCAAATCATTGCTAGATGAAGAAGAAGAATTATGCTTTGTTTGTTCTCCTTGAACCTGTACTTGCAATCTTGGAAGTCTTGGTGGAGAAGCTTATTGTCTTGTAGCTTCCACCTTTTTATCTTCCTGTATAGAGATAATCTTTTCTACTGTAACATCCCACTCTGGCGCACTGAGAAAACTTATTCTTTGAGGACGCTTGCTCGCAAGTGATCTGGACTTTTATAATAAGAAAACATTTATCCTTGATTATGATGCGATATGATAGATGACATGATGTTTTACTTCTTTGACATGGATAGGTGCTATTGACTCGATTTTACTGAGTGTGCAGGGTTTTTGACCTTGAGGATGCAGAGGCATCGACGGGGCCCCTTGGACTCATGTCATCAACATAGAGACAAATTGTCAAAATATTACCTCTCTCGTCTCTTTTGGTGTAAAGTGTGGGCTCATTTCTTATCATGTTGAACCTGTTGTTGAGAAAACAAGTATCAATGTGATTGTACCAAGCTCTTGGAACTTGCTTCAAACCATACAATGATTTCTTCAATCTATACACTTTGTACTATTTACCTCTGATCTGAAATCGTGTTGGTTGATCCACATAAATTTCTTCCTTTAAAATTCCATTTAGAAAGGCCGATTTAACGTCCATTTTATATACTCACCATTTGTTTTAGTAGCAACTACCAAAAATAATTATCCAAAAGTGCTACTGGAGAAAATGTTTCTTCATAGTCAATACCGGGTTGTTGAGAAAACCCATTTTCTAAAAGTCTTTCCTTATGCTTCTCTACTTTTCCTTTCTCATTGAATTTTGTCTTATACTTTCTTCATAGTCAATACCGGGTTGTTGAGAAAACCCATTTTCTAAAAGTCTTTCCTTATGCTTCTCTACTTTTCCTTTCTCATTGAATTTTGTCTTATACACCCATTTAACTCCAATGTTGGTTTTCCCTGTGGGAAGATCCACAAGATCCCATGTGTTGTTTCTTTCAATTGCTTCAATTTCTTTGATCATTGCATCAACCCTTTTTTCTTCCTTTACTGCTTCTTCAAAGTATATTGGTTGATAAGATATCAAGGAAAGGTGTGCTCGTTGATCTATGTTATCAGTTTGCTAAAGAATTTCCCTCAAGCTTCTTATTCTTTGGTTCCTTAAGTTTGTTATAGTGGGATCTGAATCATTGCTAGAGGAAGATGAAGAACTATGCATTGTTTGTTCTCCTTGAAAATGTACTTGCAATCCTGGAAGTCTTGGTGGAGAATCTTGTTGTCCTATAGATTCCACCTGCTTCTCTTCATGTATAGAAGGAATATATTCTACAAGTATTTCACTTGTTTGGTTATCCCAAGATTTATATTCTTGGAATTTCACATCTGAGTTTACTATCAACTTCTTGGTAATAGGATTATATAGCCTATATGTTTTAGACTATTCACTATATCCCACAAATATACATTTTTCACTTCTATCATGAAGCTTTCTCCTCATCTCTTCAGGAACATGTGCATAACCTACACAACCAAAAATGTTAAAATAAGAAACATTATATTTCATACCACTCCAGGCTTCTTGAGGGACTTGATCTTTCAAACTGTTGTTTGGTGACAGATTTAAAATATAGACTAAGCATGCCATTTCTTCACCCCAATATTCATTTCACAAATTCTCATCCTTTAACATACTTCTAGACATATTCATTATTGTCTGATTTTTCCTTTCAACTACTCCATTTTGTTGTGGAGTGTATATTGTGGTAAACTATCTCTTGATTCCATGTTTCCTTGAATATTTTGCAAATTCCTTGGAGTCATACTCACCTCCTCAATCTGATCTAAGTACTTTAATGTACTTCCCACTCTGTTTCTCTATCAAGGATTTAAATTCTTTTAATTTTTCAAATGTCTTTAATTTGTGCTTGAGAAAGTACACCCATGATTTCCTACTAAAACCGTCAATGAATGTTAGAAAATAAAAGTTTCCTCCTATTGACTGATTTGCATTGGACCAAAAAGGTCTGTATGCACTAGTTCAAGGTGTTCTTTTGCTTTGTAGGAAGCATTGGGAAAATGATCCCTTTGGTGTTTGGCCAAAATACAACTCTCACAGGAGTTTTTCTGTTCATTTATAATGGGAAAAACTTTGACCATAGACTTCTTCTGTAAAAGACTACGACTACTAAATGGTAAGTGACCATATCTAAGATGCCATAGCCAAGTCACATTGATCTTGATACATTTTAGGTATATGACTATGAAAAACATACATTTCTCAATATCAAAGGGAACATTCTATTTTTGGTCATTTGTATTGTGGCTATAATTTTCTTACTCAGTGGTTTATCCAAGATTGTACACCTGGAACCTTCAAAAATGACCTTATAACCATGTTCATTCATCTCTCCTACACTCATTAAATTATGTCTAAGACCAGGTACATAATAAACATTGTGAATATCCTTCTTTTCCTCTTGTTTTGTTAATACATAAATTATATCCTTTCCTGCAACTTTCTTTTGATAATCATCTCCCAATTTAATTTGAGATGTGACAGAGCTATCTAAACTAAAAAACAAATATTTGTTACCTTTTATCTGATTTTTGCAGCCACTGTCCATCAACTAGAGATCATGATTGTTGCTTGCTTCTTCTATAACTTGACATGAAAAGAACATAGATTCGTATGTTCCTTCTTCAGTGTTGGTAACATTTTCTCTACCCCTATTCAGATTTATTTGCTTCTTCCTGCATTAACTTTCATAGTGACCAAACTTTTTTCAATAATAGCATTGGATCCTTGATTTTCCATTCCATATTGGATGATTAAAATTTCTACCTCTCCTCGTTTGGTTCTGAGAGCGTCTCTGTGGCGATTCTGGCTGTTCACTCTATTATGAACATTATGAAGTTGTTCTCTCTCTTGTTTGAGAGGAGAGAACTCTGCCTCATCTACCTCTACTTCTATTCCCTCAAGCTATGCCTCTACTTATTGAGGCATGAGACTGAAATGCATTCTCCAAATATTCAACATTTCGAAAAAACCCGCTTTCATGGGTTAACAAAGATCCCATAAGTTTTTTAACTGTCAATTATGACAGGTCTTTTGACTCTTTTTGTAACATACCCCCTACAAAATAATAAATTTTATGCCTTTTTCTTCTTTTCTTTGAGGAACATAGTTCCCCGAATCCCTACGGGGCCTGATACAGACCTTGCCATCCCCTTATCTGCACTCATATGATCAACGGTTATGGCCACAGGCCTTATCAGAGGGTACTCATCGAATTTCGCGATACGGGAAATCGAGGTACATGTATTCCTTTGTTCATTTTGGGGTTTCATCCCTCGAGATTTCGCGGCTAGCGAATATGAGGAACACTGACCTTTGAGAGTCCTGGGCACCAAAAAACCGAAACGCCAAAACCACGTGTGCTAATCCATTTCGGGACTTCGCCTATCGGGATTTC
>CBVK0100357470.1:0-12782 GCA_900067695.1 Picea abies
ATCCACATGGGAAAGATGGGTTGTCCATGTTTTACTATAGATGAGAATATCATCAAAGAAAAATAAGAAAAAATGACAGATAAAAGGACGAAAGACATGGTTCATGAGACTTTGGAAAGTAGAGAGGGAATTACACATAACAAAGGACGTGACCAAGAAATCATAGTGGCCCTCATGAGTTCAAAAGGTCGTCTTGGAAATGTCATCCTCTTTCATATGTATATGGTGGTACCCATAAGAAAGATCAATTTTAGTAAAGTATTGAGCACCACTCAATTCATCCAATAGATCATTAATGACAGGAATGTGAGACTTGTCTTTGATGGTGAGTTTGTTGAGAGCATGAAAGTCGAGACACATGTGCCACCTGCCTTATTTATTGAGGACCATGACCACATGAGAAGAATATGGGCTGGTACTACGGTGGATGAATCTCATGTTGAGAAATTCTTGAACAATTTTATCAATTTCAATCTTATGGGAAAAGGGATGATGACACGTGAGGACATTGGGAGGAAGACTACCCAGAACTAGAGGAATAGAATGGTCATGAATACCGCGAGAAGGGGGAAGGCCATGGGAAGTGAAAAATATATTTTGGTGTTTGGAGAGGATAGATTGGAGGTTAGGATGCACAGATGGTGTCTCAATGTCTTGAATGGAATTGAGATGGGAAATAATTCCTGAATTTCCTTTTTTGAGTAGATTTTCCATTCGATGGGAATTGATGATCTCAGGAGAACCTGTTCTGATTCCTTGGAAATTATACTCTTGGTCATCTTGTTGAAATTGCATGGTCAATTCCTTAAAATCCATGAGTATGGGACCGAGAGTGCGTAATCATTTTGTACCCAACATAATGTCACAACCACCCATGTCGATAGAAAACATATGATATTTCAGTTTGTACTGACCAATTTGGAGATGGACATTTTCACAACTCCCCCCACATTTCATGGAACCTCCATTAGCAATCATGATTTGAAAATTGTTGACTGCATGGATATAGCAATATGTTTTCTGAGAAATGCGTCGATGAATGAAATTATGAGTTATAACACTATCAATGAGAATGATGACCTTCCAATTTTTTATGTAGCCAATTAGCTTGAGGATTTGGGGGAGCAGAGAAGCTAGTGAGTGTATTTAGTGAAATGGATGGTTCAACTTCTAGTGGATCAGATGGAAAAGTGATAGGATATGGTTCAAGGAGATCTACTACATGACAAGTCTCAATCTCATCATCAAAAAAATCCTCAAAGATTTCCATGAACAATTTATGTTCCTTACACTTGTGTCCCGGAAAATATTTTTCATCACAATTATAGCAAAGACCCTTGAGTTGGCATTTAGCCATTTCTACTCGGGTTAATTTTTGGATATTAAGAGGGGTGGGATGAGGGGCAGGAGTGGGAGGGTAAGGGCACAAAGGGAAAGAACGTTATTTTTTGTGGGGGGAAACAACTTGTTGGGATTCCTTAGCATGTTTATTAGCTTCCAACCAAGTCTGGGGGTGAGTCATGAGGACTTGGGCTCAGATTTCATCCTTGAGGCCACTAATGAAGAATTATATGAAAAAGGTATTAGACATGC
The DNA here is from genome assembly GCA_900067695.1 of Picea abies. Taxonomy (NCBI): domain Eukaryota; kingdom Viridiplantae; phylum Streptophyta; class Pinopsida; order Pinales; family Pinaceae; genus Picea; species Picea abies. The sequence continues at coordinate 1,594 of CBVK0100357470.1, forward strand.
CCTCTGTTCTAAAATATAATTCCCCAAATTATGCCATAAACTCTTCCACGACACCAGCCTATTTCAATTTGGTCAAACAACTCAAGGAGTGTCTATCAATGTCAAAGTGGTCATAAAGTTAAGCCACAATCTGTGTCTAGGATATATATACTTGGCATGATTTTCGACACCATTGCCACCATTTCCAATGTTCATGATCCAAATATATGACATTGTAACAAATTTTTCCCTATTCATCAGTTATGCCATGCAAGATGAAGTAGTGTTCCAATTGAGTGACCCAAGGAGTGGGATCTAAGCCATCAAATTTGTTCACCTCTAATCGTGGGAGACATAGATCATGATAAAAAGGGTTGGACTTAAAATTATGGGAATTGGAGGAAGATGTACCTTTGAGGTTAGAAGGTGGGTCAGATGAGGAATGGATGCTAGGAATAAGAAATGTTTCCAGGACCTTGGCAGAAAATGAGTCCAGATGAGATTCAAGGTGGGATGTGAGATGGCTTGCAAGGTGGGAATTGATTTCCTTCTTCAGTTCCTCTTTCATGTGGTAAATTTGGGACTTGATTTGGGTAGTGATGCAATTTTTAGGCTCTTGGTTGTGAGTGGTGTCCATGGTGAGGGGAAAAAATAGGAAGAGGTTGAAAAAACAGGTGGTGGAAAAGGGCAGGTGGGTCCACAGAAAGACAAGGATAAAAAATTATAGGTACCACTGGGATCAAGATGAAAATAGGAGCCCAATGGAATAGGTCCCAAGTAGAGGTGTTGGGAGGGGTCAGGACCACAAGAAAAAAAAAAGGTTGAAAACAGATAGGTATTAGTGAAATCCAAAGGAAAAAAGGAGTCCAATGGACTAGGTCTCAAATAAGGGTGCAGGAAGGCCCCATAATTTTTGTTTTAACTACTGCCGACTTATACTCTGAATTGAAGAATACTGCAGTGTTGAAATGCCCAAATTCTTAACAGGAAGAAATGTGTAGTAATTTCACAACCAAAATGCAGGAGGTAAGGTTACACGACAACATATCTTTTATGTTATGTTTCTATTTCTATCCCAAGGGTTAGGGTATTGAGGGATTCTACAGACAAGGATTTACCCTGTTCTATAGCTCTCTGATATACGTACGGGGTCCAACAATGGTACATGGCCTAATATCTCAGGGAACTAACTAAGGAGGCTAAACCATGCCCTTATTCGTACTACCTGAATACCCAGGTACTATAGAGTATCTTCCCGAGTGATTTTCTCGATGGCACTAAAGCACTCAGGCAACTAATTGGTTTATCTATAGAGGGATTCAAGATATCTATTCTGATCCGTGTTAGGCTTTTGTATTATTTGCAATGAAATTCTAGTTAGGGTGAATAGACTAATGGTCAAAGTCGAGGTGGATCGACAGCAAGTCGAAGGTTGAGGTGGATCGACAACAACTCGAAAGTCGAGGTCGATCGACAACAGGTCGAAGTTGAGGTGGATCGATATCAAGTCGAAGGTCGAGGGATTCGACCGAGTAAAGTTGAAGTCGAATATATCGATGACAAGTCAACCAAAAAGAGGTTGAAGTGTGGGAATGATACCACCGACTAGATACTGAATGAAGGTCAACTAATAAAACCGAATTGGATTCGATTGTAATATAATCCAAAGATTTGCGATATTTGTAGCCAATGATATGCATGGATTTGTAACCATTTTTGGTTTCCAATCTTTAGGGTTTTTCCTTTTGCAAAGCTTGTAAAGAGGTGTATTGTAAGGCTGTAAATGTTGTTGTTGTGATGTAATCATAGAATGCACTTTTGTAGGTTAATGCATGTGTAAGTGTAGGTTGTTGGTCATGCATATGTAAGCCTAATTGGCTACAGGGTTGTTCTTTCCTGTGCAATAGGGTATGATGTCAATTGTGTCTTAGGTGTGGACCAAGGTTAGACATATAAACATTTATTATGATTGAATAAGACAACAAGAGAGAATAAAACTAAAAGGAATGTTGGTTTTCCCGGTTAAGAGTTTCCAGGGTAAAATCACGGTGTACTGTGTGATTGCTTGTGTCATTTGTGTTCTTGATTAAATTCTTCTTCTCTTCTGCTAGGATTAGTGTGGAAGTGTCTTTCATTTCCTGACATGTGGTATCATAGCTTAGGTATGCTTGGATAAGTGAGTTATCAGAGTGATTTTATGCTTTGGCAAGTATATTAGATCTTGATTTGTCAATATTGAATCTAAGAACTGAACCCTAGGTACAATAAGAGTCGTAAGTCATAAATTGTGTTAAAGATCACAGTAAAGAATGGAGAATAGTTCCGGAATAGAGATATAAAAATTCAATGGCCAGAATTTTGAGCTTTGGAAGCTTAAAATGGAAGATCTTCTTGTATATCGAGAATAATGGATAACAGTCTGTCCAGGTACCAGGCCAACCTACATGTCGACAAAAGAGTGGAAGAAAATTAAAAGAATATAAATAAGTACGATTTGGATTTGTCTTGAATATTTGTTGTTGTTGAATGTCTCAGGGTGAAGATTCATCCAAGAAAGTGTGTGACAAGATGGGAAGCTTATACCAGTTGAAATATCTGGTAAATAAGTTGTTCCTCAAAAAGAAATTGTATCTTCTGAGGACGAGTGATGGAAGTTTGGTGACTGGTCATTTAAATGAGTTTAATACCATGTTAAGCCAGTTATCGTCTGTGGATATTAAGATCATTGATGAGGAGAACCATATCAACCTATTACTCTCTTTTCCAGACTTCTCAGATAGCTTAGTCTTGGATATTGGGAGTAATACAACCACACTAGCGATAGAGGATTTGATTGATTCTCTTTTGTTAGAATAAATGAGAAAGAAGAAGATGGAAGGATCAACCAAAAATGCTCTAGTAGTGAGAGGTCGACCGATAGACAAATATAAAGGAATATTCTCTAGTATAAAGTTTAATTGGAAGGGTAGATCTAAATCCCCAGTTCAGCTGACGCGAAGATGCTGGAAATGTGGTAAAGATGGGAATTATAAATAGGACTGTAAGTTGAAGGACACATAAATTAGTGTTGGATTCAACAAGAAGTAGTCGACTAAGATAAATATGACCTCGGATAAGGGAGGTGATGTGTACCTGGTGTCGACCAGTACACAGTCGGATCAATATTTTTGATTGATAGACTCAAGAGAATCTTATCATATGACACCACATAAAGAATGGTTATGTGAATATGAAAGATATGATGGGGGTGATGTGTTCTTGGGGGACGACTCAACAATGAAAATTGTCGAAAGGGGAAGAGTCTGACTAACACTATAGGTATGGGAGGAAAAGAACCCTTCCAGGTGTGATACACATTTTGGGTTTGGAAAGAAACCTGATATATGTCAGCAAGATGAGTGATGAAAGGGTGCATACTCTGTTTCAGAAGGATTCGTGCAACATGCTTAGAGGTGCAATGGTCTTAATGAAAGGAGTTTGGATTGGTACCCTGTAAAAGATGTTAGGGAATGTCAACTCGACTGGATGCAACAACATCATTTCTCATAAAATCAACTCGACTATGACTCGACTCGACTCGATGTTGACAGAAATCGAATCGATGTCGACACAACTCAACTGGAATCGATCTAAGTTGGTTTAAATCGACTCGATAATACATGATGAAATCGACCCGTCCAAGATATGGCACAAGAGGATGGGACCCATTGGATAAAAATGACTTCGAGCTATGTAAAGAAAAGGTATGGGCAAAGGTTTTCCTGAATGGGGTTTAGAAGTCGACTTTTGTGAACATTTCATATGAGAAATAAAGTCGGGTGAGATTCTCATATGGAGAGACAAGCAAAAATGGAATTCTAGAACTGATGTATTGTAATGTGTTTGGCCCGGTTATAATTCCTTCACTTGGTTGATCCCTGTATTATGTTTCCTTCATAGATGATTTTTCCAGAAAAACATGGATATATTTTTTGAGGAAGAAATCATAGGTTTTCGAGAGATTTAAGGAGTTTAAATATCTTGTGGAAAACAAGACATAGAAGAGGATTAAAGTGCTGAAAACTGGAAATGGTGGTGAAGTCTGTGGAAAGGAATTTGATTAGTTTTGTAAGAAGTGTGGCATAGAATGCAAAAATACAACACCATATACCCCACAACAAAATGGAGTTTCTGACAGAATGAACATAACGTTGATGGATAAGACAAGGAGCATGCTAAGTGGTGTTGGGATTGCATAAGATTTCTAAGAGGAGGCAGTTGAGACTGCAAGATATCTAGTTAATATGTCTCCTTCGTCGACGCTAGTCGACATGACTCCAAATGAGGTATGGTGTGGTAACAATAATTCAGTGGCACATCTCAAAGTATTTGGGTGTGATGCATTTGTACATGTTCCCAATGATAAGAGGAGCAATCTAGACAAGTAGGTAGTCAAATTTATTTTCATCGGATACAAAGAAGGGATGAAAGGATATAATATCTGGGATCCTGAATCAAGGAGAACAGTGTATGGTTGAGTTGTAGTCTTCAAATAAGTCGAAGGTAAGTTTGTGCATGAGGATGTTGTCCAGACCAAGAATAATCTTGATACGGTGCGGTTTGAACTGAGGAACGAAGAAGATGATTCAGATGAGTCGACTAAATATGAGGAAGAGGTGGAACAACTGAATATGGTGGTAAGGAGGTCAGAAAGAGTAAGAAAACTAGTGAAAATGTATATTCCACCCGACTTCTATTATGCATTCGTGTTAATTTCCATCGACGATGAGCCCAAGTCATTCGGTGAGGTAGTCAACTCAGTAGAGGGTAAACTATGGAAGGACACCATGGTCGAATAGATGGAATCCTTTTATAAGAATGAGACATGGGATTCAGTCAAGTTACCTAGTGGATGAATTTCATAGGACAAGTCAAGAATTTCAAATCTTGACTGGTAGCGAAAGATATTCCCAAGTCAAGGGAGTTGACTTCGGTGAGATTTTTTCCCCTGTTGCAAAACTAACTTCCATTAGAGTATTAGTTTCTTTGGCTAGAACATTCGATATGGAGATAGAACATATGGATGTAAAGAAAATGTTCCTACATGGGGAACTGGAAGAAGAAATATACATGAAACAACCAGAAGTATTTTTAGTAAAGGGAAAGGAAGATTTGGTGTGCAAACTCAAAATATCCCTTTATGGTCTAAAGCAATTGCCAAGCATGTAGTACTATAAGTTTGACACATACATCCTTAGTTTGGAATTTGTGAGAGGCAAATATGATCACTGTATATATTCCAAGGAAGGAGGTGGGTGTTTCATATATGTAGATTTATATGTCGATGGCATGTTGTTGATTGAAAACAACATGGATGCAATAAAGGAGGTGAAGAAGAAGTTATCCTCGAAGTTCGACATGAAGGATATCAGTGAAACTAACTTCATTATGGGAATGGAGATTAAGAGATATCGAGTCGCTTGAAATATCTAGTTGAATCAGACGAAGTATATTAAAACAATTATGAAACGATTCAACATGAAGGATTGAAAAATGGTGAAGGTGCCAATTCCCATAGGAGCAAGGATTATTGTTGAACAGTTTCCAAAGACACAATAAGAAAGAGAGGACACAACACGTGTTTCATATGCAAGTGTAGTTGTTATTCTAATGTATGTGATGTTCTACACTCGACCAAACATTTCCCATGCAGTGGGACTATTGAGAAGGTACATGTCAACACCTCGAAAGGAGCACTAGACAACTGTTAAGAGAGTATCCAAGTATTTTTGTGGCATCCAGGATTATTCTATATGATACCAAGGAAAACCAAGAGGTGACGGTGGTAAACTAGATGTACATGGATTTTTTGACACCAAATGGTCTGAAGATATGGATCGATGGAGGTCGACCAATGAATATTTCTTCAATATGTTTGATGAATCAATAAGATGGATGAGTAAGCGACAGGTGGTTTTCGTCTTGTCAACAATAGAAGTTGAATACATGGTGTCCACTCATGGAAGAAAAGAAGCTATATGGCTTCAAAGGTTGTGTTCAGGAATCAGGTTTGAGCAGAGACCTATGAAGGTAAGTTGCGACAGTCAAAGTGCAATATTTTTGGCAAAGAACCCTACTTATCATTCAAAGACTAAGGACATTGATGTGCAACACCATTTTGTAAGAGACATGGTGGAAAGTAACAAGGTGCTACTAGAGAAAGTAGACACGATGGAAATCATAACAGACTCATTGACCAAGTTTGTGAGTGTTGTGAAGTCCTCTTGGTGTAGAGAGGCAATGGACATTGATGCCCTGGATCTCTAAATTTTTTTTCAAGAATCTCATGTTTCAGCAAAGAAGACAACAAGTGGGAGAATGTTGGGTTGTTATATTATTTGCAGTGAAAAAGTGGGAGAATGTTGGGTTGTTATATTATTTGCAGTGAAATTCTAGTTGAGGTGAATCGATTGACGGTTGAATTCAAGGTGGATCGATAGCAGGTCGAAGGTCAAGGTGGATCGACAACAAGTCGAAAGTCAAGGTTCATCGACAGCAGGTCGAATTCGAGGTGGATTGACAACAAGTTGAAGGTCGAGGGAGTCGACTAGGTAAAGTCAAAGTTGAATATATTGAGGGCAATTCAACCAAAAAGAGGTTGAAGTGCGAGCATGAGACAATCAACTAGAGAACAAATGAAGTATGACTGGTAAACCAGACTTGGAGTTGACTATAACAGAATCCATAGATTTGTGGGATTTGTAGCCAATGATATGCATGGATCTGTAACCGTTTTTGGGTGCCAATATTCATGGTTTTTCTTGTTGTAAAGCCTATAAAGAGGCCTTTTGTAAGGCCTTAAAGGTTGTTGTTGTGAGGTCATCATAGAATACACTTTTGTAGGTTAATGAATCTGTAAGTGTAGGTTGTTGTTCATGCATACATAATCCTAATTGGCTACAAGGTTTTCCTTACATGTGAAAGAGGGTATGATGTCGATTATGTATTAGGTGTGGACCAAGGTTATACATGTAACCTTTTATTCTGATTGAATAAGAAAACAAGAGAGAAGAACACTCAAAGGAATGTTGGTTTTCCTGGTTAAGTATTTCCAAGGTAAAATCTCGGTGTACTGTGTCATTTTCATTCTTGATTAAATTCTTCTTCTCTTCTGCTAGGATTAGTGTGGAAGTGTCTTTCATTTTCTGGCAATCTGTATATAGGTGTTGTCTGATGCACTACCACTCGAAGGGGTACCAATAGGGGTTACAAGGGTGGCCAAAAATGTGCGCTTAAGTACCACTTTCACTTGCTATGTGTATGATTCCCCGGCCGTGGATTTATGCATTGAATGACATATCACTATAGCTTTAAGACATCAAAATACATCTCTACCCTGAAAAAAAAAACCAAAAAAAGAGCCACAATTTTCTTCCCATGAAAGTTCTCTGATTCCATTATTATTATAGTAGCTGAAAACATAAATATTGCAGAGAATAACAATGAAACAACACAATAAATGAAACCACATCACCAAAATAATACCTTTATTGATAGAAAACAATGTTCAGTTTCCTCTTCGAGGGGGAAACCTCCATAGAGAAACACTCTATTACAATAATTCTCAAGACAAAACTTATCATGCCTCCTACTCTTATCTATTTTTCATTTGGTGATGTACCTAGTCTTCCACCCACGACCTTTGTGAAACCCCTTCATCTAACTTGCATTGCAAGGAGCCTTGGGTTGAGTCCCCCCTTGGAACGTCTCATGCCCAATATGACCTTGAATCATCCCCTATATGAATATGTTGTGTCTTTAAGTGTGTCAAGTGTCCTGCCCGCTCGACCAAACTATAGTGCAAAGGTGTGCACTCGAGCTATGTGGCCAAGGTCTTACATTCTTCCCCACTTCAAGTTGTTTCTTCCCTCAGAAACACCGACAAAAATATGTTGTCTCCAAGTGTCTTCCCAAAGTCATGCCTCCATTGCAATCTCTGTTGGAAAACCCAAGTTTCATGCTAAAATGGAAACCTCAAATGTTTCCATAGTGGAAACCTCAAGTTTCCTGTCAAGTGAAAACCCCATCTTTCCAGAACATCTACAATCATCCACAACTTTATACAACCATCCACACTGCCCAAAGTTGTGTTGTGACCAACCTGTCTCTTCCCCAACTCTATCTGCGATGTTTTCCAAGATACCTTCGTTGTTTTGATGATCACTCTTTACCCCGCTGCGATCAGAACCATTGTTGCAACCCCAATCAAAATATGAAAAATGTCTAAGTGTTGAATTTTCATGTTGAAGGGTTGCATCCATACTCCTACTACTTCTTTTATGTCTCTTTGCATTGTTGCAAATAAGCACATTTTAGACAAGCTGGGTAATCAATCTGAATTCACACCCAATTCGTGATCGCAACATGACACAACTGAACATAATCATTTATTTCGATGAATCCACCACACTGTCCAACCCAAAAAAACAAGAAAATATCGCTATTACCTCCACACTAGTACTATCATCATCCAACTCTATCAAGAAGTTTCTTCACATCGACCAAGTATTGTATGATCAAATCACTAGACATTTGGAGACTGACCCCTTTCCTATGTCACTATGCACTAACTCATCCAAGTGACGAACTAGTTGGATGGCCAATACAAGCATCTTATTCACCCGTATGAAGGCACACCTCCATGTTAAAAGACCGGTCTCCCCCTTATCCAACTCGACTCATATACGCAACATCTTTACAAGGAAAAATCCATTTCCCTATCACATTGTGATGTCACTCCAAATCAAAGTCTTCCTCTAACTTCATAACTTTATCATCTACTCTGTTGCGAAAGCTATTATAACTTCCTCCCATTGTAGCATCCAGTTCATCTCACATCCAATCTATTCTATAAGTCAAGGAAACCACCAAATGTATACCACTCATGTGACCAACCAAATCCAATCTCTTCACTCATTCCACAAACTATATGATCCTTGGGACTGCCTCATCATTGTTGCAACTATGCCCTCCATGGCACCATGGTTCACTGACAAGTCCATTCAAGTAAGGTGTGAGACTAGCTTCATTGGTCTATCTCCCATCTTCTTCATCACATGTATATGAAGTGTTCCAAGTGTGAAATTCTTTCACATTCAACAGTCGTCACCACACTACTACTTCATTCATGTTGCGCTCCAACCTGACAATGTGATCCTCCGATTTATGAAATTCAACAAGTTCCTCCACATGTGTCTCAATGTACTGTCCAAAGTGCTCCAAGGAAAATGAGTCATCACAACTCTTGTTCATCTCTTGGAATGAACCAACCTTTTCTTCCCAAGTTGTGTATTCTTTTGGATTTTTGTTGCGACGATTAAGTAATCACATGACAACCTAATAAAATTGGTTAAGGAACCTATGCTCCAAGGCACCTCATCCAATATCTCAAACAAAGGGTGTGTCTCAATATCTTCTTTGTCACAACGAGCCCTCCAACATGCCTCATAAAAGATCTAGAAAACAATCAAACTCATCTCCATATCTACAACCAAATCTACCTAATTCCTCTTCTTGAACTCGCCCAAGCAAGTTTCTCTAAGCCCTCATTTTCATCACCCACACCAGGGCACTCAAAATTGTTATGTGACTCCAATGAAGGTTGCAACACTTGGAAATTCTCCATGTCTGTGGTGGCAACATGTCATACTTTTTATTCACCAAGACTCCCCATCTCTCCTCAAAAAAACCAATGCAACAACTCAGATCCTACAAATGACTCGAAACAATCATGCTCATCCATGGCATATCTGACAACCCCATGGTTCAAGTCATCATGTTTTCACATATTTTCAACTTAATTCAAACCACCAATTCTGATAACGAAATGAAATTCCTTGCTATGGCTCAGAAGCAAGTTCTTCCCCTTCAAATTTGGGCTAAGGAAAAAAAAAATGACGCACCCAAGTTACCACACTCCAACCAAACTCCCTTTACATCCTCAGTTATATTCATCACCAAGGCACCAAGCTCCACAACACACCCTGTTACATCAATTTGTCACTGCACCCCAAGGTTTGCAACAAACATGACCCAACAATCATGTATAGTGAAGCCCAACATAGACACATCTCGGCAAGGTGCATCTGAAATGTTCATGTCAATTATTCAACTAAGATCTTTGATATGAACCCTATATAAGTCATTTTCTCCATGCAACCAATTGAACCCATCTTCACTACCTTGTCATTTTTGCACCCTAATTGCTCTCGCAACAGGACACCATGTACACACTATCCAACTGCTAAGTAATATAGTTACTACTAACTGACTTGTATAACTCTAGGAATCTAAGTCACCTTTTTCTAAGGATGCGGTCAACCTCACTCACCCAACAACCCAACTCGACCTAGTTGTTGTTCTCAGTGATGCATGACACGAAACTATCATGGTGAAAATGTGTCCAACCAATTTCCCTGTGACCGAAACTGTGCTCTAATATTGTAGCACCCTTTTAGAAAGTTGGGTCGACCCAAGTATGGGCATGCCCCTTCACAATGTTTTGGTGAATTTCATGTGGGCACGTTCGAGCGACTTTCTTAGCTTACCCATTGAATGCCCCATATGTTTGTTTGGTTAACCCACTAAATTCTCAATTAATTTCCCCATTCGTCTAACCGATCCATCATGGGTGCGCACGTCCCTTAGGTGAGTTGGACCAACTCACCTAAGAATGGCCCATTCATGCCTTCGCCGATTTTTCATTCAGTGATGCACCTAGTATTACACCCACAACCTTCATCAAACCCCTTTGTCTAACTTGTGTCGGAAGGCACCTTGGTTTGAGTTTTCCCTTAGCGTGTGCATGCCCAAGATGACCCCGAATCATCCCCTATATGAAGATGTCATGTCTTGAAGTGTGTCGAGTGTCTTTCCCACCTGACCTAACTGTAGTACGAAGGTGCGCACCCGAGCTATGTTCCCAAGGTCTTACATGTACACTTTATGGGGTGGGATAGGCTATGTGGGATGAGAGGATGTGAGCTGGGAATTGTTGTTGGAATTGGCACTTGGGGTTGTCCTTTATTGCATTGTTTGTCAGACCTTAGTTTTGCTTAGGTAGCCTTTTCCTTGGTGGACTCATTGTAACAACCCTAGTTGAATATATGCTTAAGGATTATTAAGTAAAAATTTATTAGGTAATTAATTTTTCCTAACATGTTATTAACTAA
>CBVK0100357471.1:0-12781 GCA_900067695.1 Picea abies
ATAGGAATGATCCCAAGATATCAGGAAAACCAGTACTTAGATAACCATTCAAATGCCAACTCATCCTTCTATAAGGTTCAAGAATTTATCTTTTCCCTTCCTTTAGAAGATTTTCGCACTCTGATAGTTAGGTACAGTGCGAACCTCTCACACCCCAGCTTAATGCAGCCTGCAAGAATTATGAATTCTCACAGGCAAATATATAGGTAGCCTGTGAACCTCCCTTAAAAATATGATTTCTAGAAAGAGACAAAGGTAACTTTTCTCAGGAAAGTGTTCTAGTGAAGAGCCTGATTTCTCCATCATCATTACATCATCATGACAACCAAAATTATGGATAACAGGCACTAATATATGAAATAAGGTTTGATATGAATAGATATAATAAGAATCATGAAAGATATGTTATACCTATGCATAGAAAAGATGTTTGAACTAACAAATGGATGCAGGATCCTAGAAAAAAATTGTTCCAAGTTAACTCATATGATCCTAGCACGCAGTATAGGAGAGGTTGGGGATCATTTAAAATAAAGAGAGGATTGACCCTCTATTATAGTTGTAGAAGACTAGGACATCTTGCTAAGGAATTGTTATAACCCTAAATTGCACGACACATGCTTACCTGGCATCAGGCCAACTCATATCCCTTCTTTGCTAAAACTCTGCTGAACAACTCTTTGAAAATCCTCTTATGTCAAGGCCCACGCACCCTAACCCATTTCTTCATGCGTGTACACACTGGCTGACTCACAATAGCCCACGTGTACCTAACAAAGCATGAAAAAAGGAAAGTTGCCGATGGGACAAAAATCTATGGGTCAGTTAACTGAAACTCTCGGCCATGCATGGCCGAGGGTTCATCCAAAACCCTAGCTCCTTCTAGCCAATAAAAGAAGGGGTAGGGGTACCATTTGGAAAAGGAAAAAATATAGCAAAGAAACTCTGCCCATTTATGTAATCCATTGTCCCAACCCTTTAGCCTTTCCTCAATCCAAAGGAGATTTAATGGAAAGCAGTTGAAGGACAGAAGAAGAGGAGCCCAGGATCAGGTTCAAGGAGCGATGGTCGGTCTTAGCTTTTGTAATTTGATTCACTTTCAGTAATAAAAATAATGCTTTTCCCATCCTAATGCATGAATTGTCTATGGTTTGATTAATTTACACTTAATTTCTAACCCTTGAGTATAGAAGTAGCATGCATGCATAGTTGTTGTTTGTCTTGATTGCAGGTTATCATTGGAAGGAGCAGCACAAGCAAGTAGTCAAGCACAACGGAGGATCTACATTAAATGCCAGCAATAAGGTAGGTGGTCCTTTTCCTTGCATCTACTGAGAAAAAGGGATTTAAATCTTGGGATGTAGGTAAAAAAGTAGTTTCTATTTGGTCAAATCTGCATGCAAATCTGACCCTAGTTTTCTAGTCCGTAGGGTTTTTTTCCCAACAACAGAATTGGTGACCATACTGGGGAGAATACTCTTTAGGGTTCCTGGATTTATTTAAGTTTTTGGGTAGTTTAAATATTAGATTTTCTATTTTTCTTTGCCTGTCTTTTTCTATAAGGTATGAGCTAGCAGGGAGTCTGGTTTTCCATACCAGTTTTCCCTGACTTTTGTTTGACTGTAATTTTTGGGACACACAGAGGTACACGTGGCCTGGAGAAGGCCTACATGCATGTACCCACGCCCTATCCTCTGATATCCCGCGTGTGAACGCTAGTTGTAGAGATAGCAGTAGCATGTAGGAGTTCAGAGAACCTTAGAGGCAGTCCTCCTCTTCCCTGTTAGAATTACACATTCTCAGGGGGTTTTCTCGATTCCTGTCTGAGTCTTGTTGGTTCACAGTCCTATCTCAGATTGCTTTTTTCGCCTTATTATTCCTTGCATTATTTGTCTTTTCTGTGAGAAAGAGCATCCAAACCTTCAAGGGACCCTGGTTATCAATACCAGAGGCCTCTTCCTGGTCTGGACTGCCTATTTTCATATTTTTCCTTAGAATTTAGATATACACGCAGCCTGTACAAGGTCAGCCTGCGTGTACACACTTTCTATCTCTATTCAGCACACGTTTGCACGCATGCTGTTTTAGTGACATTCGCTTGCTTGGATAGGCTACTTTTTGTTTAGGGTGGGGTAGTCATCCCCTCCTTCGATAAGAAGTATTCCTTTCAGGTGTTTGAGTCTAGGTTTGAACAGTTAGTAGGTTAGGTCATCTCACCCTTAGCCTTCTTTTTCTCAGTTAATAGTTGACAGAAAATAATTTTTTTTTTTTAAGGTTTTTAGACAAGCGTGAGAGTCTTTGTTTTTTTTATTTCCATTGTGTGATTCTTTACTATGATTCTTTGTGATTTGTGCTTTAAGACAAAATTTGTTTTTCTTGGTTTTTTGCTTGTCGGTATTTTCCCTTTTCTGCTTTACTAGCACTTAAATAAGAAAAAGAAATCTCTTTTCATTTTCTTCTTTGGTTGAGGAGTGTGTTTCTGCATCATTAGCTAGGGAAAAGTATTTTTATTTCATAAGTTTTTTTTTCAATTCACTTAGATCATAATTCGCTCGTAGTCAAGCAAAATTCCTTTGAGTGTGTTGTATAAAATCTTAGAAAAATTAAAAAAAGAAATCTTTCTTTGTGAAAAGTTGTTGAAATTTTGCATTCAGTAAAAGTTTTTTGTTTCCATCTTTTTCATTCATTTTTTCTTTTGTCTTTACACATCATTAGTTTTTCCCTCATACCCCTTGACGTAAGATAAATCCATAAAAGCAATGCTAATTTTAAAATCTACTAGACTCTTATGTTTGTAGGGTTCACAAACTAGTTCAGGACTAGGGCCTTGGATTAGGTTGGAGAGGAAACTCTTCAAGGCCATTCAAAAACAAACATTAGAGTCTGAGATAGGGAGTGTCTAAGTCTAGTTTCATGGAATTTATCTAGGACCCCCCTCTAACACAGGGGATAAACATGAGGTCGCGTGCGAAAAGGTAGCGGAGATAACCCCTCCAAAGTCAGACCAATCATAGTGGAGAACACATACAGAGGGTCTCGAATCCATTAGAGGTCCTTAGTTGTCTTCCAGACCATTTTCTCTTGATACCCTTGACAGGATTTGGGCTCGATACCCTGCTCATTGTGGTCTACCCAACTTTCTACTGCACCTACCTGGTGATTGTTCACGTGCTGGCAACCTAGTTGCCAATCTTTTTAGGGACATACACAGGTGACTACAGGGGTATACCACGGTACCTAGGACAGACATCGGGCCATGATTTGTAGAGTATACCCAGAGGGTTCTTCCATGTTCGAGTTTCACTTGCACTGGTAAGTTTATCTAGTGTTGGTTGTTGTAATTGTTTCCATCTTTTTCATTCATTTTTGATTTCGTCTTTACACATCATCAGTTTCACCCTCATACCCCTTGTCGTAAGATAAATCCATAAAAGCAATGCTAATTTTAAAATCTACTAGACTTTTATGTTTGTAGGGTTCACAAACTAGTTCACGACTAGGGCCTTGGATTAGGTTGGAGAGGAAACTCTTCAAAGCCATTCAAAACCAAACATTAGAGTCTGAGATAGGGAGTTTCTAAGTCCAGTTTCATGGAAGTTATCTGGGACCCCCCTCTAACACATGAAATAAACACGAGGTCACGTGCGGAAAGGTAGTGGAGATAACCCCTCCAAAGCCAGACCAATCGTAGTGGAGAACACATATAGAGGGCTTGTTTTGGGATTCTGTCGTTTGCATTTGCCATGGGGCTTCATGGGTATCGAATCCATTTGAGGTCCTCAGTTGTCTTCTGGCCCATTTTCTCTCGATACCCTTGATAGATTTTGGGCTCGATACCCTTCTCATTGTGGTCTACCCGACTTTCGACTGTACCCGCCTGGTGACTGTTCGCGTACTGGCAACCTAGTTGCCAATCTTTTTAGGGACATACATGGGTGACTGCAGGGGTATACCATGGTACCTAGGATAGAAATCAGGCCATGATTTGCATATTATACCTGGAGGGTGCTTCCGTATTTGAGTTGCACTTGCACCGGTAAGTTTCTCTAGTGTTGGTTGTTATAACTGTTCTTCCAAATAGTTTAGTGATTGCTTGTCTTATCTCTTAGGGGCTTCTTTTTTAGTGTGTATTAATTTTGAATGTTTAGAATACCTTAGCGTGTCTTGGATATTCTCACATAGTGGAGGATCCCAAGATCTGTCAGTCATGAAGGCTTCTTGGCCTGCCGCCGGTTACACTGGAGCCACCCCCACCACCATTAAGATGGAAGCTAGACCAACAAGGGTCTTTTGAAGTGACCGGGTTACAAACCTTTGTGCCTGAACAACTCCCAGAGGAATCAACTGTTTTGAACCTTGAAGCAGTTGCTCTTGGCTCAGTTGAAACCCCAACCACTGATATCTTGGCACCGTTTATTATACCAATCCAATTTCACGAACGCCAGAAAGTGCCTCACACAGCTATGGAAACAAATGTTGTTACTTCTTCTGGGAATTCTTCAATTCCCACCACAATTGCTACCACAGGAGATTCATCTCCTAATATACCATCGTCATTCTGTGCTACCATGGTCTCAGCCTCAACTACATCACACAATGGACTGAACCCATCTATGGCGGTGACCACAACACCCTTCACACCTGGTGCGATAGGCCCTCCGTTTTCATACGGTATGCCTAGTTCAGGTACAAGTCCTGCACTAACCTACTCCACTCTAGAGACTTTGGGTCTGGGGGCAGGGAGCTCTAGTGCTCCTCTAAAACATCACTTTGCGAGCACTCCTATCCCTTTTAACACTTCTCCTTACGTAAGAGTTCATATCCCTCCTTTGTCCCCTTTGCTTGGTGGTCTGCATCAGTAGTCCATCGGACAACCTACACACACTAGTTTATTTGGAGCAGGGAGTCAAGGAACACCTGCACACAGTATGTCGATAGGTTCGACACCATTTTCTTGGAACAGGACATTTGGTAACAACAAATTCTCATCCACTGCTTTTTCGTCTGGGGGCAACCCCATTTTTGGACTATCCACTCCTGAGCAGGGTACTATTCCTGCACACGGGGCACACATAGAAGGACCTTGGAACTCAGGACAAGGATCCGTTCCTTCCTCCGAAATTTCATTTTGGGGTAATTCTTTCCACAGTCAATGGAACCTTAGACAGACTACTATGCCTCTCCCATCAGGACCGGCATGGGGTAATCCTTCCCAAAGTCCTTCAAACATGATGCATGCCCAACACTGTATGTCCTTTATGGGAAATCATTCGATGATGTCTCCACAGATGAAAAATCCTTATGCTGGTCAGGGCCATGGTTTCTACCAGAATCCGGGCCAGCAGCCAAACGTGTCCTAGCAACCTAGTGCCAGTCAAACTCCAGGACCCTTTTTCCCAGGTTATCAACAGCAACCTAAACTACCATTCCTGGCGACGTTACACTTTCCAGATTTGACAAGGTTGTTAAATGATCCTATTTGTCATGATCCACGTTGGCCTCCTATGATGATGAAGTTTCCTTGGGAAATTCCAAAGTTTGAGGCCAAGCCTAATGAAGATCTAGGTGATCATGTGACTACTTTTCATCTTTGGTGTTCATCTAACTCCTTGAAACATGACTCCGTACAATTGTGATTGTTTCAACGTACTCTTATAGGGAGTGTCGCGAAATGGTACATCGAGCTCGATCGCTCAAGATAATATTCTTTTGGCGAACTGGTGATGGCCTTCCTTAACCATTTCCAGTTACCTGTGAGATACGACACTGGCACAGAGCTTCTCACCAATTTTAAACAGACAATAGCGGACCATATCTCTGATCATATCTGAGAATGGAGACGTCGGAAGAGTCTAATCAAAGTACTAGTACCACCAGCATTCTTGCTTGAGTGGTTCCTTATGTCTTTGGTCCCATAGTTATCCAAAGACGTCGCAACATCTGGAGTTTTCTCCAAAGAAGATGCCATCATGAGGGCTCAACATTTTGAGCTCATCTATTCTCAGTTTGGTTTATTATACACCGTCTTTCCAGATGCGCCACGTTTGATACTAGATAAAGCTAGACAGAGAGTTGGACCACATGCCGATGGTATTGTTGGTTCAACAGAAACCAAGCCCGCTGAGCAATTGACAAAACAATTTCAACAATTATCCATACAACACACGGCGGCCAACCAAAATACTGCTTTGGCTGCTCCCCCTACCCAAACGTCGAAAGTACACACCGTGCATTCAACTAACCCAAAGGCCACCCAGTAGCCTAAAGGGAAGAAAAAACAATGAAAGAAGGGTAAGGGGGATAAAAAACCCACTGATAATGCTGGCATGGACAATACAGAAAAATAGAAGGAGAGGTATCCATGCAACTTGTGCGTGGAGGACCACCCAACCCATCTTTGTCCTTGACTTGCAGAGGCCCAAAAGTTTGTCACACAGCAATAGCAACCAGTGTTGACTAATCCCTTTCAACATCGGCAAAATCTAACTCAAGCCTCTACAAGCATAGAAGGGGGTAGCCAAGAAACATGCCCTCCTCCAAATAATCCCTCATCCGTGAATGTATATATGGTTAGGGGTGATGCTTTCATAACGACTAGAGCGCACGACTATAGTAAACGAAGCGCTTCTGAGAAGGGTAAAGAAGTTGATCTCCCATCTCTTCCTCTACAGATTGAGAAGACGTTGGGAGAAACAATGACACACATTCCAAAGGGTGCATTTAAAAAATCTTCTCACAACCCAAACGCAAGGGCCGCCCAGAATTACTCTATGGTGGAGGATTTATCACAAACCCCTTGCACCATGTCTTCTTTGGAGGTCCTTCAAAGTTTCCCTGCTCAGAGGAAAGCCTTGTTAACCTTTTTGGGCTCTAGTGAGACTTGTAATCCGGGCACCATCATGTTAGATACAACCAAATTAAAACCTTGTCTGCCTTACCATGTAGCATTTCAGAAAGTAGTGGCTCATTCCACGAAAACTTTTACACGGAATATCTTCCGCATGGTGGTTGAAGAGGGCGCCTTGACATGCTTTATGTCATTATCATGTTGGAAGGCCATTGGCCAGCCTACTTTGTCTCCATCACCTACTCTCCTCACTGCTTTCGACAATCGTTCTTTTCGACCACATGGCATTGTTCCTTCTTTCCCTGTGTAGTTAGGAGGGAAAACCATGTGTGTCAAAGTAGCGGTATTCAATGCTCCCCTCGACTATAACCTCTTGTTAGGATGGATTTGGACTTATTCTATGCAAGCTGTGGTTTCTACAGTTTTTCGAGTCTTGTTGTTTCCACACGAGGGTCAGATAGTGACCATCGATCAACTATCCTTCTCCAGACCTAACCCAGCTTTGGGGGCATCCACGGTCCCGATGATTGATAATCCTTAACCAGGTGTCATTAATGTAGGGGTGGGTTTGTGCCCATCCTTGATGGGTACCTTTGATTTCCCACCTCCTCACGATGATATCAAATTTATATCTAATCACCATAAGGTTGATATTTTTCAAGTTTTGTCTTTCTACATGACTTACTTTGAGGATCCTTGGATTCTTCCTTTCCCATCAGCCACGATGAATGAGACGGGGCACTTAGGCATGTCCATGCCCTTTTCTGTTGCTGAGGTAGCGTACTCTTTAGTCCAACAAGCTTCAGCTAACCCGGATCCGACTCCTACACAAGAGTTAGATCCACTTCTAGAGAGTTAGATCCACTTCTAGAGCCTATTTGGGCTCAGGGTTCTCTCGCTAATGTCAATTCATTAGACTTAGTCTTGCCTTCTTAGAAAGCAACAATCGAAGAAATGACTAGTCCAGATAAAACTTGGGAAGATCTTCATCACAGATCATATTTTCTCCCAGAGTTAAGCTGAATCAAAGCAGGATAATTCACCGTTACCATGACGGGAGATTAGCCATGTCCTATTAATCTCTTAGCTATGCAAGAAATTTATGTTGAGGGCAATATGGTGACTATCACTGAAACTATACCCATCAACATCTCCCAAAACCCTGGCGTCGTGGAGAATGTCTTCATCAGAGCGGATTGCTCCCCTGAAGAGATTCAAATTTACACGGATCTTTTCAAAGAATTCTGTGACATTTTTGCCTAGTCTTATGAGGAAATGCCAGGTATCGATCCAAAAATAGTTGAACATGAAATCACAACATATCCTAATGCCAAGCCTGTTTGAAAAAAACTTCGTCCAGTCAATCCCAAGAAAGCAGCAACCATCAAGATTGAGGTTGAGAAATTGCTAAAGGCAGGTTCTATTTATCCTATCCATTTGACTCAATGGGTGTCAAATCCTGTGTCAGTCAATTAAAAACAAGGCACGATTCGTGTTTGTACCAATTTCCATTATTTGAACAAGGCATGTCCCAAAGATAATTTTCCAACACCATTCATTGACCAAATCATTGATGAATGTGCCGGTTGTGAAGCCTTTTCGTTCATGGATGGTTTTTTGGGATATAATCAAATCCAAATCAAACCTGAATACCAACACAAGACAACATTCATCTGTCTATGGGGTACATTTTCATATCGTAAGATGCCTTTTGGCCTTAAAAATGTTGGAGCCACTTTCCAGCGAGCCATGTCTTTTTCTTTTCATGACCTCAAGCATATAGTCAAGGCCTATCTATATGATTTATCATCACGCTCTCAAAAGCGAATGGATCATCCCACACACCTTCGACTAATCTTCAAACGTTGTCGCTACTTCAGGATTCACTTGAATCCAAACAAGTGCAGCTTCTGCTTAACATCAGGACGTTTCATAGGTTTCATCATATCAACAACAAGGATCATGGTCTATCCTTTTAAGGTGGAGGAAATAATCCAGTTGCCCCCCCCCACGCACAATCTTACAACTTCATAGTCTACAAGGCAAGGTGAACTTCTTACGACACTTCATCGCCAACTATGCTGAAATCACCAAGGGATTTATGTGTTTACTGAAGAAATACATTCCTTTTTTCTAGGATGAAGCCACTCAATGGTATTTCGACGCATTAAAACACACCCTCACAACCGCACCTCTGCTACGGCCATCTAACTATAACAAATGTTTCTTATTATATCTGGATGTTGCAGAGTCGACCATTGGAATGGTTTTAGTTCAGGAAGACGATTCGTTCTCAGAATACGTGATCTATTACCTGAGGCGAATCCTCGTAGGACTGGAACTCAATTATTCTCATATCGAAAAACTTGCATTGGCAGCAGTTCATGCTGTTCAATGGTTTCGTCACTATTTTCTGTTTTGCAAGACCACCGTCATTGCTGTCATGAATCCATTCCAATACATGTTGACACAATGAGTTATAGGAGGAAAAATCAGTATATGGATAGTCATCCTCCAAGAATTTGACTTAAACTTCATTTCAGCAAAGTCCAAGAAGTCATTGGTCTTCGCAGAGCTTATTTCGGAACTTTCGGTTGAGTCAGGTGACATTGTGCCTGAGGAATCTCCAATCCGGGGAGATATGTTTTTGATTGCATCTACAAACCCCTGGTATGGAGATATACTTATCTATCTCTAGACTTTGAAATGCCCCACCTCTGCTTCTTGTAACAAGCGTCGACGGATACGCCATCAGGCTAAAATTATCTCATACTTGATGATACATTATATCAGAGAGGTGTAGACTACATCTTACGCCGATGTCTCACTCATGAGGAGGCTATCATCATGCTCAACGATTTCCATACTGGAGCTTGTGGTAGTCATTTATCTGGGTTGGCAACAGCCCAAAGGATTTTAAGAGCAGTTTACTTCTGGCCGACACTTATTAAAGATTGCATCGAATCGGTCAAAAAGTGCCATCTGTGCCAAATCTTCTCCCGAAAAATGAGGGCACATCCCACTCCTATGTTTCCTCTCATCATAGTTGGTCCCTTCACTAAGTGGGGGATTGATTACACTACATACAACCCCTCGTCAGCAAGGGGGCACCGCTATATCATCGTAGTTGTCGACTACTTCACTAAGTGGGTCGAAGCTATGCCAATGTTTAAAGATGATGGAGAGACTGCAACTCTCTTCTTATTCAACCATATCATAGCAAGGTTCAGCATCTCGAGAGAGATTTTCACTAACCATGGAAGTCACTTTCAAAACCAAATGATGTTTGAATTAACATCAAATCTTGGCTTACAGCAGGATAATTCATCACCTTACTACCCCCAAGCCAATGGGCAAGTGGAAGTTGTAAAAAAAATGCTTAAGACTATTCTACAGCGAACTATCAACTCAGCCAAGTCAAATTGGCATTTGTTGTTATACTCGGCATTATGGGCTTACCGAACATCTGTTAAGATTGCAACTGGTTTCTCACCTTTTCAACTCATTTATGGGATGGAGGCAGTCTTTCCCATCGAATGTCAAATCCCATCTCTAAAATTGGCAGTACAGTTATTGCCAGACACTTCTCCACTTGAAGAACGGTTAGTACACCTTGAGTAGCTCGGTGAGTAGCGTCGCGATGCAGCCCTGGCCAACGAGGCTCACAAACATAAGGTCAAGTGTCAATATGATAGGTTCATTCATCCTTGTATTTTTTCTGAGGGCGACCTTGTCCTGGTCTATGACCAAGATAAGGACCCCCTGGGGGCAAGAAATTTTAAACCCATGTGGTTCGAACCCTTCATTGTAAAAGAGGTATTAAAAAATGGCACTTATCGTTTGGTTTATTTTGAAGGGAATGCTTTGATGGAGCCTACAAATGGGCTCTACCTCAAGGGGTATTACTCATAGACAGGTCACTGTGGGTCACTTTCTGTAACATATGTATAGTCTTTGTACTATTACTTTTTAAGTTTCTTTTAACAGTTATGGACATGTCATTGATGTTATCTTTCGTCAATATGGAAGATGTCAAGTGATTTTGAGGTGTTCGTTGGGTATGCAGACGGTGCTAGTCGACACACGTGGAGGCTTGCCTCTGCAGCTTGGGTAGTCTTTACATCTTAGGGCCAATTGTTATCTTCCAGAGGTATATGCTTAGGTGACACCACAAATAATGTCGCCAAGTATAGTGCAGTTATTGAGTTGCTTCATGACGCCTTGTCATTGGGTATCTCTCATCTCTGAGTCTATCTTGATGCTCAGCTAGTTGTGTCGCAGCTAAACAGAGTATACCGGGTTCATGATCCAACTTTACATCGACGATTCATTAGGGTACATCTCTTAGAACGAAACTTTGATTATATTACATATTTTCATGCTCCTAGGAGATTAAACCAAATTACAGATACTCTAGCTAATCAAATTTAAGATTGGCATCTTGCCCATATATAAAATAACATGGACATAAACATGTAAATACATTTTGGCACACAAAATCCATAAGACACAAAAAGATAAAAATCCATAAGACACAAAAATGGGTAGTAACGAGTCACCGGGCTTATGCCCCCCATAAATATATACAAGTAGGTGCTCATGGCACATAAAAATTCTAAGTAGGTTCAAGGCCTATGGGCCCTATTATAATCATCCACAGCATGGGATAAACACCTAAACTATCATACCTATTTTTGAGGTGCCCCCACTACATCAGGCTGCATGGATGGTGGCAGGTCCTCTATCTCTGCCATCGGGATTGTGCGAGTGAGCACAGTGAATTTCCACTCAACTCATCTAAGGACTCTCTTAGCCTCTCTGTCTGGGAGGTTCCCTGCTACTGCTGCTCCCCCAGCGGCAGCAACCGCGACCTCTAGCCGTGGACAACACCTATTCCGTGCATAATCGACAGGTCGCACGAGCCCCACATCTGCATGCAACAAACGTTTATCCATCAAATAATATGGAATACAAAAAATATATATATACAACAAAAAGACATAAAAATTACATATGCAAACAAAAAAACTACAAAGGTGGAGATTTACCCATCTCCCCTCGCTCCTCACCAGGAGGCATGGGTATCTTAGGATCTCTAGAGAAATCTATCTCTGCATATGGGTAGTCCTCAATCACATGGATCTGGCGTGACAACCAAGTAAAGAAATCATCATTGAAGGACTCAATGGTCCTTCCACCACCCTGTCGCGGTAGTAATATTGCCCATCTACACACTATAGGGAAATAGGCTTTATGTCCTCGTACTACAACCCAAGGACTAAAACTCAAAACTCTCTAAAAAAAGAATGAAAACAAGATGGTCCCGAACCTAAATTTCCTCTGTGTCCATTATCGGCAATCTGTCAATTGCCTCTTCATGCACTCGAGCAGTGTGGTACTCCAGTCAAAAATTTGTGCATTCATGCACTGGATGGAACAGTTCATCTGTGCACGAGATGCCTAATGCAAGGCTGCTGAGCCGGTAATCTGCCCAATCAGTAACAATATAGTCAGCAGCGCTAAGTTAGTAATCTTACTAATAGGTACCTGGGAGCCCAAACGGTCAGTCCCAGCCTCACAATGCTCAGCTATCAATTCTGAGATCTTGCTCGACCCCGCAGGAAACATCTGGAAGTTGACTGGTTCCCCTCTCCTTGAGAGGCCAGCCAGAAAGTAGATATCCTTGGTGGTGGGCACCAGTGATTGCCCCTCTAGCATAAATGCCTTTGCATCAGGGTGCCAGCAGTCAGTCAAGGCATTAAGTAGCCTTGGTTGTGCGTGCATAAATGGACATAGAAAGAATTTGAGTAAACCACATTGCATTAACATGGCCACAACATTCGGATCTACTGCAACCAACTCACTGATTGCCTCATGCTCCCTTTCCCTCCACTGAACATACATACTGCAACGAAATGGGAAATGTAAAAATAA
>CBVK0100357472.1:0-12781 GCA_900067695.1 Picea abies
GCTTTGGTAACTGTTGTTGTAAGCGAACTCCACTAGTGGAAAGAATTCTTTCCAATGCTTTTTTTGGTCCATCACGTACATGCGCAACATGTCCTCCAAGGTCTGGTTCATTCGTTTGGTTTGCTCGTCAGTCTCCAGGTGATACGCAGTACTAAAGTTAAGTTGGGTTCCCAAGGCCTCTTGGAAACCCATCCAAAATCATCCAGTAAACACCGATCCTCGATCAGATATAATCCTCTTAGGCATGCCATGCAACCTCACAATATTACTGATAAAAACTCTAGCTATGTCAGGTGCCTGACACGTCGTATGCACAGGAATAAAGTGTGCACTCTTTGTCAGAGTGTCTACTACTACAAAAATCGAGTCATGTCTCATTATCGTCAGTGGAAATCCAACAATAAAATCCATCGAAATAACTTCCCATTTCGATTTTGGAATAGCGTGTGGTTGTAGTAATCCTATTGGGTGTCTATGTTGAACCTTTACTTGTTGACATTATAAACATCTGGCCACATATTTTACTATGTCTTCCTTCATTCCCTTCCAAAAGAATAAGGGTTTAAGGTCTGCCCTCATCTTGGTGACTCCCGGGTGAGCCATGTAAACTTCTCTATGAGCCTCGCTTAGGATCAACATCCTCAACTCGTCGTTCAACGATACATAGATCCAATTTTTAAACCTCAATAAACCATCTCTATCAAATAGAAAATCCTTCAAATCGTGGTACCATCATTGTGTTTTGTTCAATAAAACCCTTGACCTCTTTGTACTAGTCATCATCACACTGTAAGGTTAGAATCATTTCACGTAGATTCATTTGAAGAGGCAGCACCAAAAAGATATGCAGTCTCCGACTCAATGCGTCTGCCACTTGGTTCACTGTTCCTTTTATGTAAGTAATATCGAAGTCATACTCGCTAAGAAATTTTGACCAACGTTGTTGCGCGCGTTCAGGTCGCTTTGCATAGAGATGTGTTGTAGTCCATAGTGGTTAGTCTTTAGTCCAAATTTTCATCCAACACGGTAGTGTCTCCAAACCTTCAAGGCATATACGATGGCTAACAACTCCAAATCATGTGTCGCATAGTTTTCAAGGCATATACGATGGCTAACAACTCCAAATCATGTGTCGCATAGTTTGCCTCATGCCTTCTTAGTTTCCTCGAAATGTAAGCGATTACTCATCCATCTTGCATAAAGACTCCACCTAAGTCTTCCTTGGATGCGTCAGTGCATACCAAGAAGCCCATGTCCAAGTCCGAGACCTTTAGTATCAGTGTTGTTGTCAACAACTCCTTGAGCCTCCGAAATGATTCCATGCATTTCTCAGTCCAAACAACTTCTAATTTTTCTTCTACAATTCTATGATTGGATTTGCTATCTTTGAAAACCCCTCGATGAACTGTCAATAGTATCCCACTAAACCCATCAAGCTACGCAATTCCGGGACATTTGTTGGTGTAATCCATTCCATAATGGCCTTGACCTTTGCTGGATCCACAATGATACCTTCACCAGAGATGCAGTGCCCTAAGTAGTGAATCTTTGATTGATAAAATGAGTATTTGGATAACTTCCCATACAATTTGTGCTCTCGCAGACACTGTAGTACCAAGCGCAAGTGTTTGTCATGCTCCTCCGTAGTCCGAGAGTAAATCAAAATATCGTCAATGAATACTTGGAAGAACTTGTCCAAGTACTCATAGAACACCCCATTCATCAAACTCATAAATACCCCTGGGGCGTTTTATAGTCCAAACGGTAAAACAATAAACTTGTAATGTCCAAACCTCATCTTAAAGGCGGTCTTAGGGACGCCATCTTCCTTAATCCATAACTGGTGATACTCTGATCGCACACTGATCTTTGAGAACACCATCACACCCTTCATTTGATCTAACAAATCATCAATCTTCGGCAACGAATATTGATTCTTGATCGTGGCCTTGTTCAATTGACAGTAGTCAATGCAGAGCCTCCACGACCCATCCTTCTTTCATATGAAAATAACGACACACTAGGACGTATCAGTCCCAGGTCCAACAAATCCCTCAGTTGCATTCTCAACTCTTGTAATTCCAGGGTTGACATCCGATAAGGCATTCTAGCTATCAGTTTTATTCCCAGTTTTAGGTCTATAGTAAAATCCAATTCCCTCTCCTATGGCATCCCAGGTAACTCCTCTGGAAATACGTCTGCAAACTCTCTCACCACTGGAAGGTGTTATAAACCTTCTACTATTCCCTTCTCATTTAATGCAAGGATCGCATAAATATTGCACCCCTTGTGCATGCTCTTCCGTAGCTACAAGGAAGAGATGAACCTCAGGGAGACTCATCCTACAATAACACATCTCTATCCCTCATCATCAACCAAGCTAAACCATTTCATCTCACAGTTGAGTATTACCTCATGCGATTCCAACCAGTCCATACCAATCACTTAATCATAAGACCATAAGATCGTGAAGTATAGTTTGGCTCGGGTGACAAACTCTCCCAGGTTAAGGATACAGCTTGTAACCTTTCCTACAACATTTTGTTTGGATCTCAAGAACATCTCTATGAAGCTAAACTCATCCTGTTTGACTACCTTTAACTTAATCATTTTTAGTGTTGCACCAGAAATGAAACTCTCAGTAGCACCGAGATCTATAAAAATACTAAGGGTCTAGTTAGCAATGGTACCTATCGTCTCGAGCACAGTCGACTGATGCTCTTTATAGAGGTTATTCACTACTGCATGAATCCAATTGGCCTTGCCTAAATCTCCCATCATAGTGGGTCCAGCTGATCTAGATCCTCTAGTCCTCTCCATAGGGTAGTCGCGTTGGTAGTGTGGCTCTCCACATGTCCAACACCCCTTCTTCATCCAATTAGTCCTGATACCTGAAGTAGAGGATGTTGGGCCACTGGCCTAGAATCCTAGTCTGTTTTGTTGAACAGGCCTACATTGTTGTTGCTATGGTTGACGTTGCTATTGATGTTATGGTCCCCGATGAGGTTTCCATTGCTGAGGTGTCGATCACTGAGATGTAGTAAAGGTGAATCCCCTCTGGAAGCCACGATACCCTAGCGTATGTCTGGCTAGTGTCTGATGTTGTTGTGCACCACATGACACCTACCTTGTTGGTCTCGCTAGAGTCTTGGTCTAACCCCCAATGATAAGCTCCTCCTCTCCTATGAGGGCCTTCTAGATGACATCATGCAAGGATTGAGGCATCAAAATCCTAACCTTTACACGTATGCTACTGTTAAGGTCTAACACGAGCCTGTTGAATTTAAGTTTCTTAGTGTTAAGATGTGGAGCATACCGGAGCAGCTCCATAAAATGGGCATCCTACTCGGGCACTATGAGATTTCCCTGTCGTAAGGCGTTGAACTCATTGAGCTAACGCTCAATGAATTCCTCTGATAGGTATCTCTCTCGAAACCGTTCCCATGACACGTCTTTGACAACCATGTTTAACTGCAGTAGGAGCATCTTCCACCATAGAAGAGCACTTCCTTTCAGTTGGAAGACTGCCATGCAGACCTTCATGTTGGGGGTATAATCGTGAAGTGAAAAACACATTGCATATTCTCCAACCATGCCTCGACAGCTGCGTTGTCCAGGGCACCAAAGAGATCGAGAAATTTGATGTTATCGAGTTCACAGTGAATGCTACCAGTACTGAATGGAGTGCATGGTGGACCCTCAGTCGGTTTCAACACCCTAGACTCATCTTTGTCCAAACGACTGATTAGTGCCTCAAACATGCACTGAAAAGATCTCATCATTCTGACTACATCAGTAAATGCTATCTGCTCCTGCCCGATAACCTATTCGTCTCCCTGGGGGTTAGACCCCTCAGGTATGGCTGCTACTAGAGGCATCATATCTCTTCCCCTAGCACCCCATCGTCTACCTCCACGACATCCTCTAACCATGATTACCTACACAAATACAAGTCAACTTAATTAGCAACATTATAATCAAATTATATCAACGAAAGTCATAGGGACCCCAAGTCGCGAGTTGAACTCACTCTAATACCATAAGTAATGTCCCCAATTTTAGTGCCAAAGAACAATAATATAAAGAGGTGCACACCATAATTTTTTTTTTTTTTTTGAAAGGAATATAAATATTTATCAATCCCTTATGCTAATTATAAACTCCTTAGCTTAGTAAAGAATAAATAATTAAGTAATTAACAAAAAAAAAAACCTTATGATATTGCTAAAGGTTGAAATATATATAGTAGTATATATTAATGTGAGAAGACCCTTAAGATATTACTAAAAGCTGAAATATAAAGTAGTATATATTAATGTGAGAAGACCCTTAAGATATTACTAAAACCTGAAATATAAAGTAGTATATATTAATGTGAGAAGGACCTTATGTTATGCTTATAAAGTGGAAATATATCTTAATATACCTTTATTCCATTTGTCCATTAAGTACTCCTCAATTTCAGTGATGATTAAATGGTAAACATAAAAGTGGGGAAGGTCCTTCATGGTAATAACTTATGGATTTCTACCATCTTGCATGACTTTCACTCTTACCATAGTATACTAAGAAAACTGTCACTTGGTAGAGTATTAATATAGTTGTAAAGACGTCCAGACTTGGTTAATGAAATTTCACAACAAGAATCCTCCAAAGTATATAAATCGATAAGAAACCTTTGTGGGGGTAAGTATTCGACCCCTGGCAAGAAGCTCCTTGGTTTGATTGACACCTAGATCCCACTACCATTAACTTAATAACTTACATAGTACTCCAAATTCACTACATGACCATAGATCAGGCTCCTAGCTGACTACTCAAGCAAGGACTGATGAGTTGGGGGCGAAGAAAAAAACAACCAATAGGGTCACAATCAACACCACAGGGTGGTCATGACATGCGGGGAATGAAGGTCATGGGAAAATCAATCACTCAATCCAGCTAGGCTATAAAACAAATTTAGTCATCAATCTAGACAATCAGTTTACCTTCCCAAATAAACATGCAGCTCCAAATCATAATTCCTACAACAATCTACCATACAAAAATGAAGAATGGTGGGATATGTGTGTGTTAGATATGCCTACATATCCAACACACATAAAATATTATGGTTCAATAAAAACATTAGTTATTGATGTATATGTTATTAATGAATTAATTCTTAAGTTGTCAATTTGAAGTTATATTATATGAATATAAATATCATCAATAAGATAAGCATTCAATAAATTTGGTCAATATTTGTGAAGTAATAAATGAGTATAATAATTAGTTCCCATCTAAGACTCTTTTATTTCTATATTAGACTTTATTATCCAAAATGAAGTATTTGTTATAATTATTCATTTAGTCAAAGGGTCACTACAATTGGAAAAGACCACCAAAGTTAAAGACGGGTTCCTTTTTGAGAAGTTTACTATGATAAGAGTCTATGGTTTGGAAGAGAAGCCATATAAAAAGTGAGTGTTGAATTTGGTTGTTCTGAATTTGGTTTGGAGGAGAAGCCATAAACAAAGTGAGTGTTGGATTTGGTTGTTACTCACTAAAAAGCCAGGCATATTAAATTAAATATTTATTAGATAAATTTCAAGGAAAAACCAAATTTACAGAAGTAGGCGCAAAGACTAAACATTCATCCATGAATCAATCAACTCAAAGATAACTAAGGGATAGACATCATAGAAAATTCTTATCCTTCACTCATCATCGATGCATAGAAAATAAGGGCATGTGAATATATAGGTCTTTAAACACCGAAGTGACGACCGTCGATTCATCTCCTAGCCAACTACTTAGGCACAGACTGATGAATAAAGGGATAAGGGATGAAATATAAAAACACAATCTTTTAATAATAATCAATAAAACCCACACAGAGAAGTCATTGAAATCAAAAGTTGAGTTTTCCAAGGGATTTTCATTCAACTCAGAGGTTTATCATTCCCAATGCAGAGTTTATTAATAAAAGTGTAGATATGTACCCAAGTTCAAGAAATTAAAAACAAAGAGATAAATTGATGTTTTAATAAATCAATCTGCAGAGTTACTCGCTCATAAGAAGGCACAAAGACTAAACATTCAACCATGAATCAATCAACTCAAAGATAAATAAGGGATAGACATCATGGAAAACTCTTATCCTTCACTCATCATCCATGCAATGAAAAGCAGGGCATTTGAATCTATAGGTCTTTAAACACAGAAGTGACGACTGTCAATTCGGCTCCTGGCTGACTACTCAAACACAGACTGATGACTAAAGGGATAAGGGACATAAGATAAAACCAAAATATTTTCATAATAATCAATAAAACCCACACATAGAAGTCATTGAAATTAGAAGTTGGGCTCGCCTAGGGATTGTCATTCAACTCAGAGGTTTGTCATTCCCAATGCAAAGTTTATCAATAAAAATGCAGAGATGTACCCAAGTTCAAGCAATTAAAAATGCAAAGATAAATCAAAGTTTTAATCAATCAAGTCACAAAGGTATTCGCTCATAATAAGGGTCAAAGACTAAACATTCAACCATGAATCAGTCAACTCAAACATAAGTAAGGGATAAACAACATGGAAAATTTGTATCCTTCACTCATCATCCATGCACATAAAAGCAGGGCATTTGACTCTAGAGGTATTTAAACATTGAAGTGATGACTGTCGATTTGGCTCCTGGCCAACTTTCAGGCATAGATCGATGACTAACAGGATAAGGGACAGAAGATAAAACCACAATATTTTCATAATAATCAATAAAACCCACACATAGAAGTCATTGAAATCAGAAGTTGGGTTCGCCAAGGGAAGTCAATTCAGAAAAACAACAAGCAAGGGAATTGATTTCCTTATCATAATCATTCTCCCTTATGGCTACTTAATCATTCTCCCTCATGGCTAGTTAACACACTAGTAAGTAAAGTCAAACATCAAATTAACTATTTATTTGATCATGTGACTAGCCTTTAATTTAATTTCCTGAATCATGCATAAATCATTAGATACCCACAAGACCCTACTAAAGAAGATCCAGCTACATGCACATTAATATAAAATAGGATTGGTTTTAGTCCCCTGAAGGTGGTGTGAGTAATTTGTTCTTTGACAAATCCGAAGTAATCTCCACAACCATAATTTATGAAAAAACCTTTAGGTGTCTTTTCTAGTAACAAACCTTGAGTTATACTAGTCCCATTAGACCTTGACTTAATTAAAACATGTTGGGGATAATAATATACTAATTGTATTCACCCCTATTTAGAAGGCACCTTACTAATTCCTGACTCTATGTTATTACCACTTGTAATGTAATGAACCTCCCATTTCATTACGACAACAAGCCTCACATAACAAGTGCAATTTTTTTTATTTTTTATTTTTGTGTGTGTAGGAAGGTAATAATGACATTATACTCAACATCAAAACGTGATGACAAATACAACGCATGCAATTCATGCCACAACAAACATAACAACCTAACATAAAATCACATCAAGCACCTGGAAGCAATGTACAACATTCAACTGACGAAGAATAAGAATAACTACCCGCCTGTCCTACCTTGTAATGGTTAGGACCTCCAGGACACATAAGCAATGCTCAAGACCAGGTTCCCATCGATTTTGACCATTTAAGGTTTCAAGGCTGGCGACTGTCCTGAGGAACAAGGAGGTGTCTATATCCCACCCGACAGAAGCAGACCAAGCCTACTAAGCTAAGGACAATCATCCTAACAACCCCATGCACCCAAAATTAATTACACAAGTAACTAGAACCCTTACAGTGAGCAACCAAGCACATTAAATGTTTACAAAAACAAGTACAAACATTAATTAAAATGAACAACAACACCCTCAATGGGAAGTGCAAGCTAAAAATGACTTCGTCAACAACCCAACCATTAATCAAGGCTAAAAGGTCAATATCTATGACTTAAATTGGCGTTAATTACAGATCAATTAACCAATCTAAATTCCATTAGTCAACGATTTACCAACCGAACTTAACATGAATTACGACTCAATTTAGTGTGTCTGAGTTACCAATTAGGTGATATCTATAAATCCAACTAACACCAATTACATATCTAAATTAGCAAGTCTAAAATTTGCAATCTAGTCTTTACTCACCATACAAATTTTAATATTTATTACAACCTAAATGGACAATTCTATATTAATCTGAGTCCCCATCCAACTAGCCATAATCTTGAAAAACAACATTAACATTCTTAAAGTGGAATGCTACCATTAACACTTATAAGAAATTAAATCTCAACATGTAGTCTAGCTATATTGATCGAACTAACAATGTTAGTGGTCTACTATCATAGAGAAGGGAACTGTTAACTTTTAACAGTGTTGTAGAAATTTAACAAGGTGATTATCATAGAAGTTACATGACAATTAATATAGCATTAACAAGATAGTTT
Source organism: Picea abies (assembly GCA_900067695.1). Classification (NCBI taxonomy): domain Eukaryota; kingdom Viridiplantae; phylum Streptophyta; class Pinopsida; order Pinales; family Pinaceae; genus Picea; species Picea abies. The sequence continues at coordinate 8,432 of CBVK0100357472.1, forward strand.
ACATGATTGTTTTCATAATAAGTAATATAGCAATAACAAGGCATTTAACATTCTAGTTAACATACAATTAACATAACATTAACAAGGCAATTTGTATGACTGTTAACATAACCATTCATAGTGTAATAACCAGGCGATTTATATAACTGTTAACTATTTAACTCGTTGTGGCATTTAATCAATAGAAGGAATCTCCTGACCAATAACATTGTTGTAGCAATTGTTCTGGCAATTAATAAGGAAAAAATATAGCATTTCATATTGCAATTAGCATGGCCTTTAACATAAAAAGGAGGCTGCTAACCATTAACATTGTTGAAGAAATTATTCTAGTAATTAATAAGGCAACAAAATAACATTTATTATTGCAGTTAACATGATAATCAACATGGCCAGTAACATTGTTGTGGTAATTAAAGCTTGGAAGAGAGAACGTTGGGTATGTGTTCAATGTGAAGGAGGATAAAAGGGACAAACAAAACTGTAGAAGGACCAACTCATGGTCAGTCAACAACAACTCAAGCAATGATTAAGGTAAGCCGTGGTCAATTAAGATGACAACACAGTCAATTTCTAATTATCAAAAACATGGTCACTCCAGCAAGTAAAGTTGTGATTTAAATGGATAAAATCATGGGTGATTTCTAGAACAACATAGTCAACTTCTGATTATAAAAAACGTGGTCATTCTAGCAAGTAAAGTTGTGATTTAAATGGATAAAATAGTGGATTATTTCTACAGCAACACAGTCAACTTCTGATTATCAAAAACGTGGTCATTCCGGCAAGTAAAGTTGTGATTTAAATGGATAAAATCGTGGATGATTTCTACAGAAACATAATCAACTTATGATTATAAAAAATGTGGTCATTCTGGAAAGTAAAGTTGTGATTTAAATGGATAAAATCTTGGGTGATTTCAGCATGCAACACAGTCCGATTTTAATTTCCAAATCATGGCCTTTCACAGCAGGAAATTTGATGAATTGAAAAGAAAAAACGTGGGCATTAACATGAATCAAATGGCAGCAAAATTTTAAATCAAAAAACAGTCTCCATCAAGGGAAAAATCACCCCAAAGGTAAAACGAAATGCAGACAAGAATAATTCCTCTTTTCCATCGCCAAAATACAAAATAAAAATGCAGACCATAAATCATTCCATTTTTTATTTCCATAATACCCAATGTAAAATGCAGAGATGAATTCATTTCGTTTCTCATTGCTAGAATACCCAATGTAAAATGAAAAGATGAATTCATTTCATTTCTCATTGCTAGAATACCTGTAACGAACCTTCTCGTTACGACAACAAACCTCTTATAACAAGTGAATTTTTATTTTTTTTTGTGCTCGTGTGTACCAAGGTAATAAACACATTCGACTCTACGTTGCCACTCAACGATGAACCAGATGCATACAATGACAAACACAACATGACGACCTAATACGCACATCAAGTATCTGCAATCAAAGAGTGACAAGCAACTGATGAGAATAAAAAGACTAACTACCCGCCCGTCCTACCCTACAATGGTTAGGACCTCCAAGACACATAAGAAATTCTCAAGCCCACATTCCCATTGATTTTGACCATTTAAGGTCTCAGGGATGGCGACTATTCTGAGGAACATGGAGGTGTCTACATCCCACTCGACACAAGAGGACCAAGCCTACTAGGCTAAGGACAACCATCCTAACAACCCAATGCACCCAAGACTAAATATACCATTAACTAGATGCAAGGGAACTAACAACCACAACCATCATACCGCAAGCTAACTCCCTGACACACAAGGAGTAAATAAAATACATCATTTAAAATACAGGGAACACCATCCTAAGAATACTCCCAAGAATCCATTCTACAATAACAAGAAGCGATAAAATCCTCCCTCTCGCTTTTCAAGTCAATTTAATAATTAATTAAGATTTTATTAACAACGTCTTGCTGCAATCATTAGTGATAACATATGACTCTTGGAAGCCTAAGTCAACTCTTCCAACCCTATCATTCATGTTGTTGTCGATAACTTAACTGTCCAATCAAGTACGAACTACGGTATAAATGGCTAACTAGAAACAATTACAATTATAACCTACGGATCAAATATGATCTATTGTAATAAGAAACATAACTTTACCATAAATCACATGCCAAGAATATAATTAAAATGTTATATGTAAATATATGTGGTGGACTATATTAATTGAAAACTAAGTATATGTACTTAAAATCATTTCCATACATTGTAGATTTAATTGACATCAAAGCTCACTTTATAAAATTACTAAAATAATAAAGATGTGAATTACATTAAGCTTCACAAATTATTTTTCTCCCAAGAAGTACTTAAGGTGTTTTAATAGTTTCTTTTAACATATATCTCATACAATTAGGTACATCATAAAAATCACATATACCTAGTAATAACATAAAACATTTTTCCTCACCTATGGTTAATTTAAGTATACCAAGGAAGAATTAAAAATACATATTAAATTAATTTTTATTTATTTATTTATTTAATTGTGGTCATGTGCAATGCTTCAATATTTGAAATTGAGCTTGTGCTGAAGTAGTGAATGGGAAACACTTATAAAGGTCAACGTCATTAAATAGAATTGTACTAATACATACCAATAACATTTTTATAGTGATGGGATTGCTTGGACAGTAAATGCAAATGCCATTAACGCATCATGCTAAGGCAGTAATTTACTCGTTTCAGTAAGGCTAAACGAATTTACTCTGGTTGGCACATAGGGAGGCATCCAAATGATGTAAAACCAACAAGAGTCACGAGGGGGTGAGGTTGTGGTCATAAGGGAATTCGATAACCTCTTCCACAAGCCAAGGCAAACGCCCAAAAATTTAGCGTTGTGTTAATGCAACAATCACGGTCAAAAGGAGGAATTCGCAGGCCATTAAAGGCTCACTTCTCATCCAATGGTTAGGGAAGTCCACAGTCAATGGGAAAAACAAAAATTGTCGTAGGTTAAAAAGGGTGAACGTAGACTTCTTTAAACGCACGTAGGCTCACTCATAAAAATGTAGGTGAGAATATTAATGCTGTCATAAATAAGTTGAAATTTTTCTCACCCGACTGGCAAGTGAAATCGCTCTTAAAACTCAGCAGGTGAATAGTGGGAAGTTCCATCTACCACACGCTGCATGACCTAGACTCCACAACCTGATTGATTCCAGCTGTACCAGCGTCCGGGGAAAAGGAAAAATCGCAATACAGTGGTGAGATAAGGACTGAATTCGTTGCAAGACTTCAAGGGTGAAGGAGTTTAGAGGTTTGGATGGCAACATGAACAATAATAACATTGTAAACATTACAACACAGATCAACATAGTCAATCTTCTCTGTAATTCACCTATAAATGTTGTCTAAAACTTAAGCGATAATGCTATCAAATATATAATGCCATCAAATATAATATTGATGTCCGATGCAAGAGGTGCGGTCTATCAAAGAAGACTCATGGGCTTGACTAAATTGCTATGCATAAATGTAGCCTTGTGTAGATTCGCAGTGGGATAGGCATGGTGGAACGAATCGTTGTCGGCACCAACATCCCCATTTATTTTAGAAGAAATGTTGTCAACACAACAACAAGAAAACGTCTTCGAAATATCGTTGTGTGTCACAGCTAACGATCATCTGGATTAGTAAAGATACACTGTCTAACATTTAAAACTTCTTGCCTGCTATGAATACAAATTGTTCTCTCGATAAGGTGTGATACCACAGATAATTAAATACATTTACACCGATGATTTGTCTATAAATTACCTTGGGGCCATTAAGAAGGATAAATCAGAACTACTATCTTATATTGTTGTCGTTTAGATAAATGCAGGCATAAAAACATGAAGAGATTTACATCTACTCTCTGCCTTATCATGGAAGAAAATCACAAACTATCACCCCAAAATGCAGGTGTTTAATTACCCCCACTCTAATTAAATAATTTGCCGGTAAATCACAATGTACTTCATTGGTAAAAACATAGGTATTACAATGAATTTCGTAGTCATTAAATATTGATTTAGCAATCACACATTAAGTATAATATCACTGTAAAATAAATGAGGTTCTTCATATCTCGATTGGAAACTATCAAAATGTAGGGGAATTATCCTAAAACATAGGGAAGTAAGTAACCATACAAACAATCATTAAAAATGCAGACCTTTTGGAGTCTAATCATATAAAACACAGAGGGGATCATCACGTATGCAGAGGTAAACATCCAAGAATGTAGAGTTAAATTTCAAGGAATGCAAAGGTATTCAATTGCGAGAAGGCGCGAGGTAATCATTCAGGTGAGATCGGAAGAG